>JAQFXN010001936.1:0-13800 GCA_034693365.1 Liacarus xylariae
TTGATTAACAATATATGGACAAGTGAAGATAGGATGGATATCGTGTCCAATTTAAAATGATCCGCGACTGTATATACAACAATATTGAAGTTAAAAATTTTTTTAAAATCGAAAGTCTAAGTCGAATATGTCGAAAAATATTTGACATGGAATTTTTTCGACATGATATTCGAATTCAGAATGAGATTTTACATAAATTTAGAAAAAAAAATTTACAAAATTTTTTGTCAGCATTTGAGTCACTCTGACACTCGCCTCTCGATTAGGTTTACTCTTAACTGTAAAACTTTATATAATAAAATTCAATGGTAGTCAAGCTCGTTCGAGACAACGGGAAGTGTTCTTTATGAAAGTTTTGCTCAAAGCTCAGGTAGTATAATAATTAGCATAAATTGGTGTACAGTAATGTGAAAATTAAAGAGCTATTTTGTAAAATTTTTTGAGTCTGGTAATATTATGTCTTTAATCACGTAACTAACCCTAATTAGAGTCTATTTCAAAATTTTTGCAATTTTTAAAAAATTATATTTTGTATAATAATCTTAAATTATTTTATTTTATTACAGTTAAGTGTTGTCTCGACTTCAATAGTTGGCTCATATATGGCGGTTATAGGCATCGATCGTTTTATTGACGGCTCATTATCTTATATAGTCTTGAATGTTATGAAAAGAGCCATATTCAATTATAATACATTTAATAATGTGCCATTTCAAAACAAAGGTATTATAAAACTTTATTATTGCATCTTGATTAGTGCTGGGTAGAATATTTGCAAATCGTACAATTGATTTATTGATTAATGAAAAAAATGAAATGGATAAAAATTTAGTTACGTTTAAGAATATTTTAATCTAGTATCAAAAAGCAAATAACTGTATCATCCTGGTGATTAGCACCTGTAAATTAAACCTGGTGATTAAAATTAATATTTTAATATTACAATAGTTTTCTGTGATTTATAGCTGGGTTAAAATCATGCCTTTAGCTAATTTAAGGTAAAAAGTTTGTCAACAACTATTTGGCCAAAAATAGTTACAAAAAAAATAACATTTCAATTATTATTAATTAAAGTTTAAATACTATTGGATTTCAATTTTAGATATTGTTCTGTCTGTTCTCTGGATACTCATGTCCTTAACGGGAATAATACTACAACTCTATGGCTCAACAAATAGGAGTCCATTTCCTGCGCCCACGTCTTGTTCACATCCGCACAGAGAGCAAAGATATCGGCGCCGATACTATAGTCAAGAGGGAAGTATTCCAAGAAGTCTAAGTCGACGAGAGCTAAGAAATCGTCGATTTAATCCCGTGCCAACAGCACCGGCACATAGAGAACTGGCTCATAATCGCCAGGTGTTGGACGAAAGAAGTTCGCTTTTATACAACAACTATAATATCAATAACTTTAATAGTGTACCCAATGGCGAGTCGGGTGCCATTCCTCCCACACCTCCGCCCGATTACAACTACATTACAAACACTAATCAACGCGAATATCAATCGATTTGAGAACAAAATAATAAAACAATTTTCGTATTAATTTTCAGAGAATAAGTAATATTTAATTAATATAAATAAAGATATTTTTATTGATATAATTTTATAAAATATGATCTTGTTTAAAGATTTATTAAACAATAATCTTAATAAAATAAAACTTTTATTTCAACCTGAACCATTTCCGTATTTTTAGCTTTTTAAATTTGAATTATTTATTTGATAATTTTTACAAATAATGATATCAAATTCAAGCGTAAACAAGAATGTTTAGTTAAAATACACCTGGTGAACAATTTGGAATGTCCCTGTCACATCGATTTAAGAAATCTAATTCATTGATAATTTTTGATAATGCTTATTTATTTTAGAAAAATACCCATGTGTGAGTGGTAAATGTCAGGGGAGGTATTTCGAGCTGGATCAATCTTTGCTTATCCCTGGTAGTTAGGGTCTGCTGAGACAGGGAATATAGTTGAGGGTATTTTATGAAAAAGTTCTCAAAATGCCAAACGGGTGGAAGGGTAATATAAATTTTTTACTTCTCTTAAATTTAAAAAAAATTATATTAACTGTTTCAAGCTGTGTATCAACTAACTCCTATAGTCTGCCAAGTGTAAAATTGATATCGTATTCAAACTATCATGAAAATTAACTTCAGGGGGTCTAAATAAATTTCCCAAAATATTACGCCCAAATGCCTCCTAGTTTATAATTTTTTTAAAGATTTTCTAGTAAAGTGTCTTTACTGTAATTAATAATTGATAATATTCAATTTATACATGATTAATAATTTGCAGTTTGTAATTTTTTATAAAATATATAAATGTTTATTATTCAGCCAAATATTTGTATACAGTTTCTCAATTTTCAATGAAAAATTAGCAAAAAATGATAAAACAGTAAAATATTATTTGAACATAATTATATTAATTTATATACTTAACAATAATTTTCTAACACTATAGCAAACTGTAGTTAGTATTTCAATAAATCAAAAAAATTAGTTGAATATTAGTTAGTATTTCAATAAATCACAAAAATTAGTTGAGTATTAGTTAGTATTTCAATAAATCACAAAAATTAGTTGAATATTAGTTAGTATTTCAATAAATCACACAAATTAGTTGAATATTAGTTAGTATTTCAATAAATCACAAAAATTAGTTGAATATTAGTTAGTATTTCAATAAATCACAAAAATTCTAATAATAATTATAAAAAATAGCAAAATATTTACATATGTTTACTAAATAATGCAATTTTTTGGAGGGAAGCAATTTTATTGTTATCAGTAACTGATTATATGAAATAATTAAATAAGCGAATTAATAACCAATAGATGGCGCAGTCTATTTGGGTGTCTCTGGTATAAGCGCTGCCTATTATGAAATGTCCGCCAATATTATGAAAGACCTCAGAATATAACACACTATAGAGAGACAGAGTTTTATTGTTGATTAAGACGTAAAGCGACTCGAGTTTAGAGTTTAGCCATATTTACAATCAATTATTGCATTATTTTCATTGGTTTTTAAATAAATAACTAATTAATTAAACCGAAAGCAAAGTCTTGTCTTTAGTTTCTGTCCTTTTATTTGTTTTCCTGTTTTGCAATCAATTTGTTTGACAATCGATTCGTTTATTAATTTACAATAAAAGTAATGTTTATTCAAAACAATTGTTTAATACTTTTCATACATTGTCTGACATTTTATTATTTGGTTTTGTTTTTGTTTTGCATTTCTC
Organism: Liacarus xylariae; assembly: GCA_034693365.1. Classification (NCBI taxonomy): domain Eukaryota; kingdom Metazoa; phylum Arthropoda; class Arachnida; order Sarcoptiformes; family Liacaridae; genus Liacarus; species Liacarus xylariae. The sequence continues at coordinate 3,253 of JAQFXN010001936.1, forward strand.
TTCGCTTTAATTGTCTTTTGTTTTAATTATGTTTTAAATATTTTTTGTTTATTTATTACAGTATTTCGGGTGAAAAGTGTGTAAACCATGTCTTCAAACGCTACACAACAACCACAACAACAACAGAACCAGTCGTCCAAACGTCTGCAGCAAACACAAGCACAGGTATGTCATGTCATCCCCGCTCTAATGGACTCAATCGGACACTTATAACGACCCGACCCTCCAATCAATACTAGAATTATTTAACTCTAATTTTGTATTTTTATTTGAATAAATAGTTAGAAAAATCAGATTTTGTTTGAATTATGGCGTCGTTTGCCGGTTGTGTTGTATTGTATTGTATAGAGTCGTCAACTCTTATGAAGAGTTGATCCAATGAAACAACAATCTGTTATTGTCTGACCGGTGTTCAGATATATATATCTGTTTAGAAAATTATTGATTTCACTCGTATTTATGAAGTGTTTATCAATTGATTTGTTTTCATCAATCATAAGCCGGCACTTCATTATCAGATGTCCAGTAGTTGTAGTAACACATCTCCGGCAGAAATACCCCCTCCTTTACCACAAGTCCACTGATTATACTCTGTATTTGAGAATCAAATTATAACTAATTTAAACAATTAATGTATTGTATTGTATTGTGTGAGCACAGGTGGACGAAGTGGTGGGTATTATGCGAACGAATGTGGAGAAAGTGTTAGAGAGAGATAATAAGCTCTCGGAGTTGGACGACAGGGCCGACGCTCTACAACACGGGGCCTCACAGTTCGAACAACAGGCGGGAAAACTTAAGCGCAAGTTCTGGTGGAAAAACCTTAAGGTATGGCACAATCAAACACTTGAACGCTATTATTCATCCATTTCTTAATCCATTCAATCCTATACTTAAATCATTATCCCTTTAAGAATACAAGAGCTCTCCCACTGTATAAACCTTATCGGCAGTCAATGTTTTAATCCCTGTGCAGTACATATCATTGGACCGCCGGTGCTCTCTCTCTCTCTGTCCAAACTATTGATATTTCAATCGAACTTTTAATTATGAATTTGTTTATTAATTTTTAAAAAATCCTTAATTTTGAGAATATTTTTAGTATTTTAGCTTAAAATCAAATTTTCATTCAAAATTTAAACATTTCAAAATAATAAGAAATAAAGTGATTGTCATTTAGACTAAATTAAGACACAGTTTTCCTGGTCTGTGTCTGATTCTAACCCATCTATGAATTTGTGATATTTTTTCAGATGTTTGCAATCAAAAGCAATCCTTTCTATCGGTTTTATATATTCTTTTAAGTGATTTATAAAATTAATTGATTTTGTTATTCAATACTTTCTATCTCTCTCTCTCTCTCTCCCCTTCTCTTGTTCTCTACTCTAAATGTCTTGTGCTATTAAAAACCTACTGATCACTGCTACAGATGATCGCAATTATGGTCGCAATTATTATTATCTTAATATTAATAATCGGCTGTAAGTCTTAATTCAATTATTAATTTGATATCTCTTTTGTATTCCATTTCCAACAATCCTGACTCTCGACCCACACATACACCTCTGTCCAAATCAATGGCATGACTTAATTTTGTAGATGATATTGATATTAGTGGCCATCGCTATCATTATTTTGATTGTTATTATTGGTAAGAGTTTTGTTGTATTTTTTTAGTTTATTTTCTTTTATTTATTTATTTTTTAGTTTATTTTATATTTTTTCTTCATTTTTATTATTTGTTTATATGGTTTTCAAACGATTGATTGGTTTTAGTTTTGTTTTTCGTCTGAATTTTGTTTTTTTATATATAATCCAATTATTTATTCCCATTAATCCTAGCAGACCTGCCTGTCCTTTCATACCACTTTCTCACTCTTGAAACAGTAAATTAATTGCAATTTAATATCACTCATAACTGGAGTGACGATAATTGACTGATAAATGAGTAATAAATTATATTTTGTTTTACAGTTATATAATGTTATAATAAATATAATAAGTTTTTGTTAGTTTTTAGATTTGTTTTATTCTATTTTCTATTGAGTATTGCTTTCATTCCGTGACTCTATTGATGGAAATATTTTACTATTTTTTTTATTATTTGGAGAAAACATAAATTGTTTTATTTGTTCACTAGTTTTTAAAATTGTTTTATTTTAAACAAAATAATTCTCTATTTTATAAATTGTTATCAAAACCAATAGAAAGCATAAAAGCCTTGTTTGTCACTCCATAGACTCCCTGTGCCAACAGTTACAACTGATAGGCAAACAAAACAACACTTGTAGTCAAAGAAGTGGTGATATAATTATCGCATAAATTCAATGACTGTTTCTATGATTTAATGATAAAAATTAAAGAATAAAAAAATTCTTAATTTAATAGAAAAAAATATTATTTTAATGCATTCGTAAATAAATGTAAAGAAAATGCTATTAAACTGCGATTAATTTACTGTAGATTTAAGTTAAAAATTCAATTTACAAATATATTTAATTAATTGTTAACTTTGTTTATCTCTCATCTCATAACTCCCTTTCCTCTACTCAACAATAGCCTGGTTTTCCGATTAATGAATTTCTATTAGAGTTTATAAAACTGTTATTAAGAGACGAATCACAAGATTTTAACACAAATTAAAACTATAAAAAAAACTATTCGTCTATTTATCAAAAAATTTAATATTTGAGAAAAATTATATTTGAATATTATGTGGTTTACAATCAATGGGTTGTTTTCGAATATTTATAACTAATCAGAAACAAAACAACACAATATTTGAGACAATTCGTGTGAAAATTGAGTTTAAATTTTTTTTGTTTTGTTTAATAGCTTTAAAATATATTATTTGTTTTGACAATTATTTCGGATAAATAGTATTAGGGGTTATACAAATAGTACGTACGGGAAAATCTAGACCCCTCCTCCCCTTTGTACGCAATCGTACTGAATAACTGTTTCGTACGTACACTCATGCTGGACCACCCCTCCCATCTAAAATATTTCAAGTATTTTAATAAACTATCCTTTGGTATAACCATTAAAGTTATCATTGATTATATACGTTTTTAGTCAAAATATTACCAAAATAAGTGAGAGTAATGTTAGAAGAGACAGTTCAGTTTGAATTTGTTGTCCATTAAAATTTTCGTAATTTAAAACACAATCATAACAATCACTAAGAGTTATAGATTTTATAAATAAAAGCTAAAATATTTTACTTTATTTTTATGATTAAAATACTTAAAATTATCAGTTGATTCCAAAATTTTAATCTTTTTCTAAAAGTATTTAATTAGAATATTCATTCAGTACTTACTACTTTAGTTACTCCCTCCCAGTCTATTCGTACACTTTGTGTCTTTTCTCTTGACCCCTCCCCTATCACATGCGTACGTACTATTTGTACATCCCCTTAATGAAGCAAAAAACCAATCAATCAAATAGTTTCTGAAAAACTATTAATAAATACAATATGTTATTAAGTGTTAAATAATATAAATATATTTAAATGTGTTTTATATATTATATATTTGTGTCTTAACTGATCTATCAATTAATGTCTCCAATCAAAGCCTTAAATGTTATCCAAAAAAGCAAATCAAACAAAACTACATATGTGTTGGTCTCCAAAAACAAAGTCCATTTGCACTATAAATGTTTACAAATGTCATTATTTTGTGTTTTTAATTGCAAATTAAGAAAATAATTATTTATAAAATGAATTGTGAAAACATTGTGCCATAAAAAATGACAAGAAATAGGATAATCTGGGATACGGAAGGCCAGGAATAAAGATAGAGTACCCCATCCTCTAACTCGAAATATTATAGATAGCCCACTCCCCTATTACCCCTTTCCAAAAATTAGATTGTTCCTGATTCTACAGAATTCTAACTGAATTACCGCAAATCAAGTTCCACCGCCCCTTTACTTTTGCTGAGCTTCCGTATCCCTGAAGATAATCCTGTTTTTCTATATATTTTTACTGAATTGAGTGGTTTTAAAGTCTCGTCGCCGCAGGTAAAGGGGGGTCAGCCACACAATAACCCATCTCTGGTCACAACCATACCCGTCCATTAGTTATTTTGCAGAACAAATTCAGCGTTTTATCCAGCATCAAATTGTTCGAAAGAATTCACTAAATTGTATCAAAATATTTTCAAACATGAACTTCAAAAAGGGGTCTTGAATTCCAATACTCATAGAATAATGTTGAACAATAAGTGCTGACTCTATCTAACCATATGTTTCTATTGATTGAAACACTTATAAGAAAACTTGTGTCAATTAAAAGATTAAAAGTTATTATTTTATTTAATTTCTATAAAAATATTTAATTATGTTTCAGTGGCCGCCACTTCCGGATCATAAAAACAAAAGTCAAAGTTTTTTTTATTGGTATTATTTGTTTGTTTTTTTTGTTTTGTTTTGTATTGTTTTCCAAAAAAATTTTAATTTCATTTTCTTTGACAAATAACTAATCGCTTGTGCTTTCCTTTCTCTCACTAATTGGAATGTCTTAACCATTTCCATCATTTATAAGGAATGTCTTGTGTTTTTTATACTTTTTCACTTAATACCTATCTGTGCTTTGAATTGCATGTCTTGTCTGAAATTTACTATTGGATTAAATCCTTTTGACTTTCGGTTGAATTAATTTACAAAATTTTATTTCTATAATAACTGAAGTATAGAAATGCATACCGGGGTCTCATTTCTAAATCCCTGTCCCACTCTGACACAAAAGTTATCATTTTTTTAAATACAGTAACTTTTTTTAATTTATAAGATTTATATTAATTATGAAAAAATAATTGATAGTATTATAATAGAAATCTGTGCAATACTGAGTGCATTCCGGATCCCGATTTGCATTTCGTCGAATAATTTTCAATTTTAATCTCAATTTTATTCATTAATTTTCTATTTTCTTTAATGAAATTCTATTAATTTTGAATGCATTTAATTTATGACTAATTTGTTTATTTTTCACTTATTTATTCACTTTTTTTAATTTTTGATTTCTCTTTGAACCAACAGTTTGGGCCATATATGGTTGAGTTGATTGAATTTAGTATTGATTTCACACAAGAATACAGAATAATTAAAAAATTATATTATTTTCCGAAAATATATTTTATTTTATTCAAATCTGATTTAAATGAAATTTTTGTAAAATTTAAATTCAAAATTTTTATCTTTTATATCAAATAATATTATTTATATTCAACTAATTATCGAATAATTTCTTTTAGATTTAATTTTGTTTTATTTTGTGAATACTTTTGGAAAAATATAAAAAATATTATTTTGATTTATTTTAAACTAAAAATTAGTTAATTTATAGAATAAATTACATTTAAAAAGGATTAAATAATAATTCAGTATATATGTTGTGATTTAAATGCCCCTAAAGTTTTTCAATATTATTATTATCATTATATAAGTGTATAAAAAACAAGAATTTTTAACAATTTTTTGGACCAAATCTTTTTTCAGCTGTTGTTTATAATTGTTGTTATACAGCAATTGATTCAATAAATAGAGAAGAGATAAGTGAAACTTCTTATATACGGTATATAAATATATTATAAATACTAAATAATTTAATGTTTTTGTCAGTAGTTTTTGTGATTTGAATGTTTTTTCGGTTTTTATATAATTTCGTCCACTTTATGTCCAATACATTGAAAATTAATATTCAATTTCTATTACTTACAGAAAAATAATATCTTTTTTTTTGTAATCCACTGTCCCTTAATTTGTAGTTTGATTTTATATCAGAATACAATTGAATACAAAAAACAATATATAATTGTTAATTATATGAATAACTCCTGTATTAGTTTTATTAACTATTAAAGTGTATTTCAATACCTATTATTATAATAGTATTATATATACATAAATAAGTTATATTTAAAATATAAGTTAATATACGAATTGTCTTTTGAGATGATATTTAAAAACAAACTGTTTCTACACTACATTTGTATTTGTAATTGATATGTCGTTTGTCATACCGTTTGGAAATTTTAATAATTATAATAAAAACCTATTTATTGTAATTTGTCTCCAATATCTGATTTCTTTATTTAATTTTCATTTTAATAGACGTATTGAATACTATTTATTCCTCCCCTCGAAAAGCCTCAGAAATGTATGAATATTGCGATAATTATTCGTATTTTTCAAATAAAAATTGCAAAATTCAATTTGAAAATTAGATTCTAGAATATCTAAGCAATTCATTAGGTCTGTGTAATTAATCATATATTTGATAATATCCCAGTATAATTCTTAAATCTCCACAATCCCAACAAGGCTAATTTATAATGTACAGCAGCAAGGCTATATTTTAGCTATTTATACTGAAATTGATTTGTTTCACTAGAAATACCTCTTGACTTAATTTTTGAAGAATTACCCTAATTTTCTCTCTATAAGCCGCGGTTATACGAAGAAAAAATGAAAAAAAAACCAACATTCGGCTTATAGACAGAAAATTAAGATAAACAGAATATTTAGATCTATAGATATTTGTTCAAATCAAAGTTCTGCAGGAGCTTATTCTCGTTTCTCCGTATGGTTACCCCTTAACCACTCCTTATTAGTTCATCACATATTTGTTTAGTGAAATCAAGCCGTGAGTCAAGTATATGATTGAAACATTGGTTATATTATCTCAAGTTAAATTAAATTGTGTTATATTAAACTATGCTTGATTAAATAATCATTAGATATATACTTTTGTGAATCTAACGAAAACTTAAATTGTTGAAAAAGTTCACAATTATTGGAAAATTATAAAGAATGAACTCGTAAAGGAGTGAGGACTAAGAGAATCATCGCGAAACTTTTTTTTAACCTTATCTATCATGATGAGCTTTCTCAATAACAAATCATTTATTTGCCCTATTTATTTGAAGAATAATTTCAAACCCCTGGCTAAACCCTGGTTTTTTTTATTCAAAGTCAAATTTGCAAAGGTTTTACTATCACTAAAATATATCCATTTTTAGGAAAATGAAAAATTACACTCAACTATATTTTCTACGATTCGGTCAGGCATGCTTATCCCTGGCTTGTATTTGCGATGTAGAATAATTCTTCAATTATTGTAGGATTACTTATTTGAAAGCCTTTCATGCAATTTAAATTAATTGTTATTTTTTTAAATAATAAGACAAAAGAGGATTTGAGCAATAATAAAATTATAACTAGAGTTTAGAAAATTATTTATCCAATAAATAGTATAAGTTAAGGGTTAGTTTAAAAATAGCGATATCACCAATGATAGACTTTGAAATATTTATGAACGCAATATTACTAGAAAACTGCAACTATTTATATCAGGGATGTCCAGAGTTGAGGTCCAGCCCGGAATACGAGGGGGTCAAAATTTGTGGTTAACATTACGTCTATGGACAGATACACCTAAACGTTTAGCAAATAGTGGGAGAAAATCCCCAAAAAATGGGAGAAAAGCCAAAATAGCTTGACATTTTTAGTCTGGACATACCTGATATTATATGAAACATCATTTCCTAATTGTTGTGTTGGTTTAAATTGTTAGATAACTAACTAGAAGTTACAACTAAACTACTATTTATCTATAACTGTATGGCAAATAATAATTGAGGAATTATTTTATTAAAAAATCCTATATTAACTAAAATGTATATTTGGTTCTCATCTAATATAAAACCAAAATCACCAATGATTGACCGGATTGAACCAGAGGTGCACTTGATTTACGTGATTATTGCTATTAATCGGTGCCATCCGTAGTAAAGCCCGACTCTGTTGTGTTTCGTATGGCATTTGGTCGATGTCGTCGTCATAATTCTGAAAGCATTGTTCCCCAAAACAGGGCTCATCGTTGTGGTCGTCATAGTCGGGCCCCAGTTGTTCATCACTGCCTCCGAGTTGTCCTGCATTGCCATTTAGTTCGTAGGGCACAGTGTCGTAGAACTTGTCGCTAATCAATACATTATTGTCCAAATCATTTCCGAACCCCTTTTCAAAACTACTATAACCGCCATATTTTTTCTTGTTTGGTCCGTCCATTCCATGGAAACCACTCTTTCCGTTATGACATTTGTAGAGATAATTTATTTTCTTGACGTCTAAATCGGAGGGACATCCGTGTCCGCGACAGCGCAAGTACGGCACCGGTCGTCGGGGCACTATTGTCACCTTTTTATTCTTGGAGAAGGCATACTGTCTATAGTGCATAACCGACATTAAATCGTACGGAAAGCCATGATCGGCCAAGTAGTCAGTCGTGTGTTTACGGAAATTGCGTTTTGCGGCTGAAATACAGTAATTTGTATTATTTAATAAAACTGGGCTTAAGTTAAATTTGGAAATAAGAAAAACTGTAAAATATATTATTATAAAGTAATTAATTATTATAAAGTACTGAATTATATTATGATTGCATTAAAAGGTTATTTGCCATAAATTATTTTTCAAAAAGATTTTTCTACTAAAATCACAACAATTCCGATAGGAACAAGTTCATTTACTCTATCACTATTTTGATCACTGGGTATAGGGACAATCACAGCCCAGACACATCAGCTCACTTTATTTAAGTACCAATGATAACACTGTGCAAATTGTTTCGGTGACATACAGTATGTATTATCCCTAACCCTTGACTGGCATAACATACCGGGTTTTATATTTTCCCATTTGATCTCCACGTGAGCGTCTCTGTCGGGTCGGGACTGTTCGTGAATGAAGCCCACGGCGTGCATCAGTTCGTGAACTACAGTCTCAATACTATAGCAGCCTTTGCCAAGAAATAGCCACTGCTGTCCGCCTATTCGGCCGACATGTGCCGCACAACCGGGTCCTCTACGCATCCATACATAGGATTTGTCCATGGCAGTTTTAGGCTCAAATTGAATACAAGTCCTGTCCTGTAATGTCATTATTCCTCTGGCAATGGCAGCCCTTTCTTCGCGCGAGAATTTATTTTCCATTATATAAGGAATTCGTCCGTTTGGCCAACGCTTTGCCGAATACATCGCAACCTTAAGTGAATATTTTCAATCATAACATTAATTCACACGACAGCAGGGATTGGAAGATCCAAACGTCAAGGAGGGGGGGGGGTTGGGTTTTCTCCCACTTTTTTCTCAAAGTTTAAGGATATCTGTCCATAAACGTAATGTGGTCAAGATCAATTGTCAATATAATAATGTTTGTGTGTATTATACAATATATTAAAGTGCAAAATAAGTTTAATTAATTTGGTTATATATAAAATAAGTAAATATATTGTCATTAAATATAAATAATCAGCAACAGTAGTGTCAGTACACTCTCAACTCTTTTCATACCTTCTTCTCCTCGTCCTCCTTAATCATCATATCCCCCTCATAGTAAGTGTGCGATGATTCCGGGTCATCAAATGGAGTGCTCTTATCTTCTATTTCATCAAACTCTAACAGTTCTGCCATTTGGAAGTCGGCTTTGGATAAGAATGTCATCTTTGACTCGTCGAACCATTCTTTAGAATTTAGAATAAGATATGAATACAAATGTTACCTCTTTTTAAAATAAGCTCTCATTGAATGTCATTAGATAATTGCGGTTTTGAAGTTTAATGCTTCCATTATTGTTCTAGAACGATTTTATTCATTCATTTTCTTATTTTATGTGAAAAGTCATCAATGTTGTTAGAAATGTTAAAGGTTTGGTCGATTCGTCAATTTGATTTTTTAATAGACATTTTTAGAATTCAGTGAATACAATTAAAATATTAAACCATTGATTGCTAAACTGACATCCAATATGACTCAACACATGCAACTATTCGCATGACATAGAAATTTAACTGTGAAATAATTCATCACATTTAAGAAGACATATTTATAAATTTATATAAAATCCATCTCAAATAGTTCTTAATCATCCATTTGTCTTTTTAATCACATAAAATGTTAACAAATATACGACTAAACAAAAAACAGACTAGGAGAACATTGTACTAAACCTTGGAGCTTTATTAAAAAATGTTTGATTAAATTTTTCTAGAAATTGACAGACAAAAAATAGCAAGATGTTACCTGATAAATAAGCAAGTTAAGGGATGGGAAAAGCCGAAAATACCTCCCCTGAGAAATCAATCTCTAACATGACGTCCATGGACAGGTACTGGGCAATTGGCCACAAAACTGGCGAAAAACACAAATACCCTCTGACTTCATCGCCTTTCTCCATGTCTGAGCAAATTATAACTTATAACGAAACCATTGAAAAATAATGTCTAAATAGTCACTATAATAGTTACCAAAAACGGCAAAATAATTATTTATTTTCAGTCAAAAAATTACATTAAAATTTGAATAAATGCAGAAAATAGTTAAAATAAAGTATTATTAAATAAGATTTGAAGTTTATTCTTCAAAATTCGAAATTTTGTGATCAATTAAAACATTACATGATATTTCTATTTATATATAATATAACATGTGAGATCATATCAAGTCACCGCACATGACTTGAAAACTATCATTTCTCATGGAT
>JAQFXN010001937.1:0-13796 GCA_034693365.1 Liacarus xylariae
AACTTTGAAATCCAATAATTATTTGCAATAAATCTTATTTGAATTTAAATTGCGTGCAAACAATCAATTCATAAATATATTCACTGCCTTTTTCTTAAGAATGAACGGTTAGTAGACATAAATTTCAGTGAATGGCTTTATTTCCTATTATTGATTAGTCTGTGACCGATAGCCAAAAATTAGTTTTAAATTAAAACTGAGTGATTCATAGAAACTCTTTATACCAAAATTTTTATTTCAAATTATTTGAAATTGAAATTGAGCTATCGGTCACAAATTAACCAATAATAGGAAATAAACAATTCACTAAAATTTATGTCTACTAACCGTTCATTCTTAATGAAAAAGCCAGTGAATATTAAGTTAGTTTATAATCAACATTAAATAGCAATAAATTGAATATGGAAAAATTTACGATTGTTATAAATTAAGAATAAGATTAAATAAAATTTCAAATATTCAATATTCTTTAACTTCTATATTGAAAACTAAATAACTTATCAGTTAGATATTTATTCACAATATTCTTACAAATCATTAGAGAACAAGATGTTCAGCATATTTGAAACAATTTTGTAATATTGAGTAAAGACTATCATGGTACTTTGATGTAAGTCTTCATAATTTGATGAAATTTTGTGGAAATAATTGTAATAATCTTTAAAAATAAATCTTATTATTCAGATTTCGATTACATAACATAAAATGACAGATTTTATAATAATATTATACTTTTAGAAAACGATATGATTTATTTGATTTAATTGGCAAAACTATTATTTATTATATTCTTTAGAAACAGACACAAAAAGGCTTTTAATGTAAAATTTTATTATAAAAATTATTCTTGTTATCTAATTATCTAATCAATAAAGTTATTATAACTGTTATGCATGAAAGACTACATTATTGTATATAAAGAAGAAAATATTTAAAAATTATTTATGGCTTAACTGTTTAATTACAATAAAATTCTAATAAAGATTAAAGAAATATTATATATTATATTGAATATAAAAATACCTTTCCATTAATTTTTATTTTATGCAATTATTTTTCATTAATTTGATTATTTCAACTGAATTAATAAATTATATGAAAAATTTAATTTTGATAAAACATATGATAATTATATCGATTAACAAAGATGTGAACAAACGATTAGATAAATCTGAATTTGATTTTATCTATAACTTGTAAACTAATACTATAAATGATAGAATCAAATGAGTTTTTTTAAAGAAATTTAATTTATTGGTGGTTTTAGAGTATATGTGAATGTCTGTAATATAATCAAAATATAAGCAGTATTTTACCGAATATTAATTGAGATTATCTTAATTCAGTGGTCACATATTTAAATTCTAAATTCGGTATAGCTATTGTTCCATTTGATCACTTGGTTTAGCTATAAAATGAGATTTAATGCTAACTTTTCTAAAGTTTAGACCTCCCGAAAACTCCCTGAAATACTCCATTGGCACCTAATTATTTCAGTGATACATAGAATTCAATGCGTAATAGAATGTAAATTTAATTGTTCATTTTATGATTGTGAACTTCCGTTTGAAATACTTCTCTATCAAATTAAAGATGAAGAATACATCGCATTGGAAAACAAAATTAAATAATTGAAACTCTTTAACAATTCTTTAGTATTTTATTTTATTGATATTTTTACTTGAATCTTCCATCGAAATTCATTTATTTCCAAGGGTAGATGTAAGAAAAAAAGACATTCTTGATAATTAAACTATTTGACATATAAACTAGATATAAACAGTAAGCATGATATCATCTTGGATATCTATAACTGAAATATATTTAATTGTTTAGACAAATTCATGAAATACATTGTCTTTTGAGTAATTTGGCTAAAATAAACGTATGTCAAAAGAATCCCAGGGTACTTATTTCAAAAGAATCTGAAACTCTATTTTACAATTGACTTATAAAGAGATTTTTGCTCTTTTTTAATGTTCAATATTTCATTCCATCAATAGATAACAAGTAAAAGTAATATATTCTTGTATTTGTATTCCAAAGCATTTCCAATAATAACTGCAAATTTTTCAGATTTCAGAGGCTTTGTCTCGAATTCCTAGGGCGAGAGGGTTAACCATCTGCTCAAATACTCAGAGAATTTTACGTCTATTTCCCACCTCTGACTACTCCCGTGTTTAATAAATATTTCTGAAAAAATATATATCAATACTAATAATGCTATTAAAATACTTTAAACATAACTCAAACATTTTAAGCTAATTAATCGATTAAAGAAAAGGTCAAAAACAGAGAGAAAAAAATGAGAACATATTCCAAATCTCATTAGTAATTCATTCAATATTTTAAGTCAAAACATATTTTTATCTCCGCTTTGAAAGAAGAGAAGAATATGGTTTCGTTTACGCCCCACTCCCTCACCGTCATAGGTTTAGCATGGGGTTGATTACCGCCATCATTGAGAATGAACTAATAATTCATTCTTGTTTATAAAATAAAAGTGAAATTTTAAAAAAATCTATTAAAAAAACTTATCTTTCATTCTAAGCGATAGATTACTATTTGAGATATTAGTAGTGATTGTGAAGTAATTTTGATTGACTTATGAAATGAGAGTGACTGCAAAGTATTTAATATGTTTAGAAAAAATTCCTTAAAAAATGTTCAAATGTTTAAAATATTATTGAAAGTGAAAGATATGAAAGAATTTTTTGTTTCACTGGCTTTCCTTTATCTTTGAGTGTAAATTATTTTTTAGTGAAGCAAAAACAAAAATATTTTTATGAAATGAATATCAGTTCATAACTTAAGTCTTTAAAAAAAATAGTTGAATAATAGCTGAATGAATAGATAGAGTGAAGAGTAAATTGAATGAATGAATGCTTGATTGTCAACATTTCACGTATGCTAAGTATGTCTGAAGAGCCAGAACATTGTGAGATAGAGCACACTTACCTCAGGCACATACATACATATACTAATACAAACTGTATATCTCTTTACCGTAAAATTTCAAAGATCTATGGAATTTGGCGTAAAATGGGGCTAAAGTGATGCGACCTATACTGGCTTCGACCTAAACTTCTCGGCGCTGATGCCTATGCGTACACAATATATTGTGCTCTATGTAGGCAGTGATGGCACAGAGATTGTTGGCGTTCCACAGTATGCATGCCTTCCTTAAGTTGACTTACTTTGTTGTAAGAGATTTTTTTTGTGTATATAATTCTCTCTTAATTTCTTAAGTGAATAATAATAATAATATAAAAATAGGATTTTCTTTCTCTTTTGGCTTTCGTTTAAGAATTTCCTTCACTTAATATTACAATTTTTGCATAGTTTTGCATCATCTGTGATGAAAATCGAGCCCAGGCTTGATCTATAGTACTGTGCACTGTTGTCAGTATATTCACAGCACTGGTATTGTTTTGCATATTATGCGATCCGATGTCTATCGCGTTCTTAACAAACTTTATGTCGGCTTAATTAACAAACATTATATCGTATAATATGAGAGTATATACCGTTCCGTTTGGCTATTACTGCTGCTCCGCTGTACTCATACGATAGATAGATAACTATTTTTAATTAAAATAAAAATACTTTTATTATTAGAAAATTTTTCATCATATCGTTTCACCGAAAGGAATAATCACTTCAAAAATATTAATTAATTTCCAATTTTGTTATTTTTTAAAATTTTTCAACTCAACTCTTGAGTCATAAATTTGAATATTTGAAACAAAAAATTACTAAATCTTTCTATAATTGAGCAGAGAATTGCCGAATGAACTATAGACCAGGCTCATTTCATTCGATAGGAAAGTGGCAAAGTAGCACTATAATATCACCAATTTATTAGACCTTGCATTAGCAAGAACATTTACTCTAAGATTTATTGTTTATATGTTGAATTTGTGAATTGAATTTAAATTCATATAAATTTTTTCTTATGAATAATACTGTTCTTGTTGGAATAAAGGATCTGGTAGACAAAATAGAAATGGTCAATCTCGATCATGTTACAAGTGTGTTACAACTGATGTGTGGAAAAATGTCTATTGGAATGGAAGTGTATTGGAAATGGTAGACTTTAAGTGATATTATTTCAATAAACTATTGAATAATATTTCTTATATAACAGAATTTATATAATGTCATATTTTGAGAGAAACACCCAATGCTTTCAAGTCTAAAAAGCTTAAAAACAAGGTTGTTAACAAGTCAATTTCTACAAATATAAAACGCAATTGTGGTACTTTCCTTCTCCACAAAATCATATCAAGTTATTTCCTTTAAAAAATCAGAATATTCTGTAAAAATTATATAAATTCTTAACAAAATTTTCAAAGTTCTGTAATTACGCAATACCTTTTCCTGGACATTACCATTAGGATAAAATCGTTAGAAGATTGATGCAATATCTCCTCCTATCCCTATTCCCGGAGAGAAATACCCACTGTCCGATTTAGCTTTGATATCACTTAAAAATATTTTGATGATTATTCTATACTATCTTTTGACATCTCTTCAGATAATCACAATAATATTTGTAATAGAAGTGTGTCCTTTTAATTGCACCTTGCGTCTTTGGAATTTAATTACAAATCAGCTAGAAGATATATAAACTGTGTATTAACTTAATTCTAAAAGAAAAATTTATTCAAGTTTTATATAAATTAAGTCATTTGTGGCTTTTGATTGAATAAACAGTGTATTTGAAAAATTTTTGGAGAATTTTTTCTTTTTTCAACAAAATTCTCTATTAGTTTATTGAAATATTTTTGTTCTTATTTTTATATTTTTTAATTTATAGAGTACTGTATCTAATCTAAGGAGAGAGAGAAAAAAATACATTACGTTAACTGAAGTTATGTGAAAAAATCAATTTTAAACATTTTTCTCCTTTACATTTAAAATTAATTTATAAGAAGCGCAGATAAAAAAGATTAAAATTTTTTAGATAAACATTGGCTAAACACCACCTGCAGACCACATACCACTCCACTCCACTCTATCTTATTGAGTAATTTAATATAACGTATAAATTGGAGGTTATTTCTCACGCATTAAAAAATAAAAGAATTTTATATAAGAATTATTTATTATTTCCAAAAATGATTTTTTAAAACTAAGAATTGAGAAATTAATTAATTAGTTCTTATTATATAAGTTAAAGAATAAGTGTATATGAGTTATGGAATAAAAATTCAAAAATTTTAAACCAATTAAACGACTTAAAGGACTAATTATTTTAACGATTTATAGATCAACGAAGCATTTGATATAATAAGCGATTCTTCTATAGAATTATTAGAGATTTTAAGCCAAAAATATAGTTATTTCTCTTCTATATTCGTATGTTATGAACACAACAGGATCTAAAATACAGATAAATATTTATATAAATATATTTTTATAGATCAAACATTGATAAATCAAAATTAAAACTTAATTTTGGGAAAATATTTTGATATTTTAAATGTTTTTTATACTTTTAAAGATAAAATAAATGTGAAATCGAAACTAAAGTAAGAGAAGAGAAGAAAAAATTTCTTTAATGACTCACAAAAATAGAAATGATATAACATTTTAAAAAACGAATATAAGATATAAGAAAATATTTTTATTATATTAAATGAGAAAATCTTTTGGAAACAAAGCAAAACTAAAAAATCCCCTCATTTTTTTCGTATTATTCAAACTCAATATTTGCTTTTGTTTGACACTTGTCTTAATTGATCAAACATTTAATACTAAACATTATTATTATAGTGTTTGCGAAAAATTTAGAAAATCTCGACAAAAATCATTGCTTTCGATGTTTTCTTAACAACAATTTTCTTCTCGACATTTCTGTTTAAAATAAAACAGAATTTCAAATATATTTTTTACGTTAAAAGAAATTCGCATTTTATTTATGTTTATCCGAAAAAGAATATAAAATAAAATAACGAATTCCTTTGATTCGCAGCCAATTTTTCACTTTCTTATTATAATTTTCTTCTATCAAAGAAACCGATTATACTTCGGATTACAAAATCACATAAAAATACAGAATCAAAGAATTCGTTTGAATTCTGAATAGAATTTACTCTTTGATCAGAATTTGTTATAAATAATAATCGAATTAATTATAATTAAATTGTTTGAAACAATATTCTCATTCAATTATTCAGTAATTTATAGATTAATTTGTTTTTCAAAAGCAATTCAAAAAAAAAGTTTTTCTTTTAATCGATTAAATGATTATTTTATTTTTCAAAATAATTCTTAGTTTTTAATTATTTAAAATTAAAGATAAAATAATATAAATATTTCAAATTTTTAAAAAATGATTGATTTAGTGACAGGACATCTGAATATTTGTAATTTAGATTCAAATGATTAGAAATAATTGTAATATTTTATAGGAAAAAATTGTTCATTCGTCCCATTCTTATGTCTGATTGTCTCAAATATTGTGACATTAGATAAGAAAATTGAGTAATTTGTTTAATTAATTGTCAGAAAGGTATGGAAGTTAAATAATAATAAGATTAACAGATTTGAAGGCATGATGTGCTGAATGGGTTATTTGGGAATAACATAATCAAAGAAATCAATAATAAAGTTATTTTTTGTCGATTTAATAATTTTAAAATCAGTTAAAAACAGAATATTAAAATAAAATTCTATTAACAAGAATTCATACTTAATGTAGTTCTCGAAGAAACTCAAGCAGTTTTAAATGATGAATAATTGATAAATTCGACTGATAACTAGCTCATATTTGCTTTTAGTATTTCAAATATTGTAGATTTAGGCATTATTTGATTTAATCTAATATATATGTTTTTGTCCCATTGAACTGCATTTAAACCGATTTTTCAAAATACCACTATCTTTGATCACGCATTTCACACATAGGTTTAATACTTTGAAATAATGTCCATAAAGTTGGGCTATTCCTTGACATGACTTTATTCATGTCAAATAACAATGATATGTAGATTCGGATTAATTTTTAATAATTTTTTAGGAATATTTAAAGTAATAATAGATTGTAAAACTGATTAAAATAATTGAATTACTACTCCAAATGAATTAATATAGAAAACTTAACAATAGTTGTTAGTTTGAATAGAGAAAACTCTCAAAGACAACAACCCCTTTGACTGAAAAGGATTCCTGAGTACTTTGCTTGATAAATAATAAGCAACTGAGTAGTTGTTCATCTAATTATTACACGTGTTATTAATTGCAGAGTATTCGGAATAATCAAATAAGACATATCTCTTCTAATAGATTAATACAATTACTGAATTGCAATAAAAACTTGAGACAAAAACAAACAAATCATTAAAACCAATACTAAATAAAATAACTGTACGACTGCTGTCTCACAGATGAACAAAATGTTTGAATTTTATCGCTAATAATAATGAGTCTAAACTTCATTATAACAGCTGCCGCTTTGAAAGTGACCCGACTTAACAACAACCCCCAGTATATGGCTGTATATGAGAGAGAAGAGGACACAATTACTTGGCTAATGTGCCTGAGCCACAAGATAAGGTCAGTGAGAGAAGACCCGAAGAGACACTCATTGCCTAAATTACTTTGACTTCATTTTACTGAATAACCATTTCCTTCATCTCATCAAAACACAGGCAAAGAGAGAGCGAGAGAGAGAGAGAGAGAGAGCGCGAGAGAGAGAGAGCGCGAGCGAGAGAGAGAGAGAGAGAGAGAGAGCTCTTAAATGTTTTTCATTTTACTCTCAATTTTTGTTAACGATTTGATGGACTTTTGCGTAAATTTTTGTTTCAAAGGCAGCGTTTGTTTGTCTTAAGCAATAGTCAGATAGAAAGAGGGAGAGTATGGCTGAGCACCAGAAGAGTGTATGGAAAATGTGCGACCATCTAATTGCCCGTTTTTATCTCTGTTCCGAAAAAGAGATGAAAAGCCGCTCCAAAATTAAAGACTGTATTGGCTTATGGTTTGGAAAGACGACTAAACTTTTTAAAGAATACGTTTGGTTCGTGTAAAACCAGGGGCTCTTCCAAACAGAAAGAGAGATATGATAGGGATCTGTATAAGAGAGTAGAGTATAAAAGAGTGAGAATTGAAAAATAGAAGTCAAGTAAAAGTAAGGGAGAGAGAGGTCGGGAGAGCTGTTGTATAGATTAGGAAAGAGCAAAACACACCCGAAAAAACAGCTTATCTTCCTCTTGACTGGTAATATAAAATTAATTAGAAACAGACGGAAAAAACAAACAGAAATCCACTCAAAACTTTTGAAGTAAGAGAGATAGATATGAGTGAATCACTTATTATACACTTAAGACTCTTAAACAGAAATGAATAGCTTTTTAAAGTTAACGCTTTTTTTAAGCGATGATATGCCTTAAGAAAATTCTCTTATTTTATTTTTTCAGTAAAAACATTACTATTTTTTTGTTACTCTCCTTACTTTCCACTATGTTTTGGGAAAGATTTTTCTGTTTTTTATTTTTTTAAAAGATTTTTTTCTTCTTATCTTTAATTAAACACTATTATTATCAAAGACGCAGTACTTTATAATAAGTTAATATATTTTTTATTCATTATAACATCATTTATGCGCTAAAAGTATTGTTTTGAGAAAAATTTTATTTGTTTTCTTCTTCAACTTAATTTAAAAATTCAAATCTAAATAAATTAAAAAATATTTATAATTACAGCAAAAGAAAAAAAGAGAATTACTTGTAATTAACTCATGCATTACAATATGTCATAATATACAAGTGCTCTTACAGTTTAAAAAACATTTAAATAGTATAATAACTTTTGAGATGATTTATTTCACGGGAGAGAGAAAAGAGGAAAAAAGAGAACTTTAAGTACAATATTATTATTATTATTAATGTTTTTTATGAGTTAATGACTAGTATTTCGATATACAGTTAAATATTATATATTAACAAATTTTTGATGAATCGCTAATATATTACACATGTTTTTATGAGTTATTAAGAATAAAAATATTTGACACTCGATTAAGATTTCCATTTATTTCATCCGATGATTAGATTCTTAAAGAGCTATAGTGTGACACGGATTCCACTCGCAGTAGTGCTTCTCTTCCTCTCTATGTCTGTGCACTTATTTTTCATATCATAAATATTGAATCTTTTTTCCCTCAAATATATTTTGGCACTGAATGTAACTGAATATTGAGTTAATGGATATAATATATGAATGAGACAAATGTTATATTAGAGCACAGATACTCAAACTATATGCTGTTAGGCAAAACAAGGCATACAAAACCGCACCAGTATTTTGCACTTATGTATATTTAACACACATTATTAATCCCTTATTGCCATTAATTTTCTTTCTCACTCTTAGAATCTTGTGATTTAGTGCCATATTTAAGCACAAGAATATTTAGATCTCACTGCTATCGGTGCTGGAAATTAGTAGTTTGTCTGTGTGTTTGCTGTATCTTCTCATGCATGCCATACAAAATGTTAATTTTTAGTCCCATATTATACACAGGAGAGGGAGGAGAGAGAGAGAGAGAGAGAGAGAGAGAGAGAGAGAGAGATTTAGTTTTAGCATAAGTGGAAAAGATGTTTCTAAAACTGTTATATCAATTTTAGTCTGTCCTGTGCTCTAAACTATAGTAAATATATGTATAAATTTTGCATCTGTAAAAGGAATGGGAGGAAACCATATTAAGGGAGAATACTGTATATATAACATAGAGGAGAATGAATAGAGAAAGCGTTGGACTCATGCCTTGCAATGATAAATGATGTTTCACTTTGTTTGCAGTAAAGCACAACTTCGTTAACTGCATAATGTTGTTCACTCAAAGTTTTGTTCATAAGAGATGAGTGAATAAGAAAAGAGCAAAAAAACATAAAAGTTTGTTCTCTAATCTCTTATATATATTGAGATATCTGTGCAACAAATTCCTTGAGATGAGAGAACGAGAACTCCTTAACTCAAAACTCTATCTCTAACAGTGTTTTAAAGGTATAATTCTATTTTGGTGCCCAACAGTATGTCATACTCATAGCACCAGAGCGTATATCAGTGTCCCTCTGCCTGTATGTATGGGTGGGTCTGCTTTTGTCGTTTTTGATTTTTCGCTCTTCTCTTTTCTGATTTTTTTCTTTCGTCTCTTTTTTTTCTTTCAACAAAATTCTATCTAATGTTAGAATCAAATCATAAGGAGTTTTGTCTCTCTTTCCAAAAGCTTAGACCTTATTCTGAAGTTTGAGAGAAACAGAAATATTATTTTCTGATAAGTTAGTGACAGTCAGTTTTCAATGAATTGACAGTTGTGTTTGGGTGAGAATAGACGTGCACAGCGACCATACCATAGATCTCATGTCATACTGTGTGTCTGTGTGTATATCTCAATATATCGAGGGATGTATTGTGTTTTGGCAGAAAACAAACTAATTTTCTCTATATTTTTTCATTTTTTGTTTCTAAAACACTAAATCCATATATAGTTGCGTTTCAATGACAACACACTGGCATTCGAGAGAGTGTCTGAGCAATAGAGAGAAAGAGAGCCACAGAGAGTAAGAGGGTGTGAGACTTGCATTTTATGTGAATTATTAGATCCACTTCTGATCCATAGTGAGAGCCCAACAACAAAAAAAATAAAGTTTCAAATAGTTTTAAATTTGACTCACATTTGAAAAAAATGAGTGAAGAAAATGAAATATCAATCGCACAGTAAGAGTGGATGAAAAGACACACAAAATATATATACATTTCAGATATATTTCTCTGTTTTCCTTAGCAAAAGAGAGTCACAAATAATTAATGTTAGTTTTCAATTCTCGAGAGCTTAGTCTATATATATTGTATTTTTCATTTCACTTTTTCTGAGTTATATTTTTTTCTCTAATTTTTCTTAATTTTTTTCTGCAGAAACTGATTGCCATTTGGAGAAAGTGCTGACTGTTTTGCTGTGTTTGTTCTGTGCGAAGAGTGCTTTTTATGTGTGTGAGAGAGAGATAGGATATGATATGAGAGTTCAGAACTATGCCATAAAACGCAGACATCAATCACGAGCTGTGCTCTTGGCTGAACCACTATTCACTGGGCGCTCTACAGTATGTATCGGTGCACGAGTATGTGTGCACATCATTTCATACCAGTGCCGCCAATTTATATCCATTAAAAATAAAAGAAGAAATTTCTGATATATTCTTGTGATATACAGCTCTTGGAGTTATATAAGCCATAGATGATGTGCCGCTCTGTTCCTCCAGAAGTAGAGCCGAAATCTGATTTTGTCGACCTTAAGACTTGACAATATATTAGTTCTTTAGCTGTTGTTCTGATGCTTCTAATGATTAATTGTGTTGGCATTAGATGTAGTCCTAAAACCAGTAAAGATCTTTACTCGTGTCCTGTACTTGATTTTCAAGTCCTAAATCAAAATCAAATACCAAAGAGAGAAAAGAGAGAGAAATATATTTATTATATTTAATATATCATTAATAAAAAACTGAAAAATTAATTTTATTTGATTCTAATGAAGAGTTTAAATAAATTTATTTCTTTTTTATTTTATTTTCTGATATCAATATCAAAATGTTTTGAGTATTTATTTAAATGAGCTTTTTTTCGTTTGCTTATCAATGGTCACAATCACTGCTAACTACTCGTCGCAGAAATTAATGTTCGCTATAAGTAATGTCACTCTTTCACTGTCTTTCTTCTCGACTAAACAACTCTATTCCCGGAGTGTTCTTAACAGAACAGTTCTCTACTGTATATTCACTAAATGTAAATGTTTTGGAAAATTAATGATAAAAATTTGTTTTTTCTTTATTTTTTGAAGAGATGAGTGTCAGTCAGACAGTCAGCCAAATAACAAAAAACAAATAAGAAATTCTATAAATAAAAATTAATTTCTCTCAAATAAATTATAATTTAATTAAATTATAAAATATATTAATTTTTTGGCACTTAATTGTATAAAAAAACTTATAGCCTATCAGTTCATTGATCAGAGCTTATATGATATAATAAATTTATATAATATGTTTGTAAAACCTATTTATAGATTGAATTCTCGCATTCAATTTGAAACGAATTACTGTATAATTCAATGCAAGAATAAAAATCCTCTAATAATGTCAACAACTTTTTTGATATTGATATCGATCACAAAAATAGAATTCAAATATAAATTACTGAGAATTTTTCCTCTAATTTAGAGTATTTTAATTATATGTTTATTTGTGCGTACGATATGTTTGCAACCAATCAATTAAATAAAGTTATAAAAAGAAAAGTTAAATTAGTTTTTTTCCAGTTATAAAACAGTTTTAATTAATAAAAATAGAAAATATAGTTTAGGAGAAATTTTTTGCAATAAATTTTAAAATAAGGGCCAGAAATTAGTAGTTTAGCTCAAGAGGAAGAGATGAAAGGGCAGAGAGTTTAAGAGTAATAATGTTTTAAATAAAAGCCATAATCATTACTAAATAGTACTGTTAAGAGAGTTAACACACGTATGTAATTCTATTAAAGCACTTATATTAATACTTAAATATATTCTCTCTATAATCCCATTTATATTAACTTTCAAAGTGTTATTAAACCCAATGACAATTCGCGTGACTATTATTTTATTTGTCGATTATTCGGAGGGAAAAGGCCTCAACTCTTATAATATACAGAAAATCTATAATATATTCGCAAATAACAAAATTGGCTTTTGATAGCATCAGTGCGACTGAGAGAAAGAGACAGAAGACTAGTAATAGTAGTAGTAGTAGTGGAAGCCCTGACTGACTGACTCGCGAAATAGCGAAACAAATTTCACAATACGTTTGACAATAGGCAGCAGAAAAAAAGAAGAGAAGAGTAGAGAAAAAAGATGAAAAAATATATGTTTTATTGTGTGAAGTCGTCGTCGCAATTGAAATACCGAAATGAAAGAGGAGAGAAAGTGGATGAGAGAAAAGGGAATCATTCGGTCAAAACTATCGCTATATATATTGGGCCAACATTTGGATCAATAATTCTCTTTTTCCTATTTTTACTCTCGCTTTCTATCTCTCAATAAAGCGTTTCTCCTAAAGCACAACAACATTAAAAACATAGTGAGAAAGATAGAACTTGTATGAGAGAAGATGTATACAGTATTAGGAACAGAGTTTCGCTTAACTTTTATATATTGCAGAGCAGAATAGCACAAAGTAATAGTGAATTGTCTCCCCTTTTCTCTCCTATTTAAGTGATTCCCTTCTCTACATATAGTGTAGTATATATACGATTATCGATGCTCTGCTTAAAGATCGTAGCAATCATTTGACAGTATTGAAGGTCCAAAACAAAATCAAATTGGATGATGACTTGACTGTGCAATCTCTCTGGTCTTTATGGTCTTTCTCTCTATCTCTTGCCCTCCCTTTCCCTCTCCTAATATTTCTATTGAGAGCATGAAGAGTCTGGAAGAGTATTGCTCTTATAAGAGAGTTAAGTGTCAGTTAGAAAGCGCTCAAAGGATATTAGATATTGCGCGTGTCAGCACTGGCATAGGCATAGGCACAGGCACAGCAATAGGCATACACACAGAGCATAGAGGCATAGCATAGCACAGGCATACTATCATTGTGTGCATAATATAGACTCAGTTACACATTTTGAGACCTATATATTCCGGTATCTAATAATTATTATGTACGGTATGTGTTGAGTGTGTGTTATATCACATGCAATATCACATGAGAGGAGAACTGCCCCAACCATCACAACCATCACAACCATCACTACCATCACCAGCAATA
>JAQFXN010001938.1:0-13793 GCA_034693365.1 Liacarus xylariae
CCTATCATAGGATAACATGGGCCTACCATAGGAAGAGAAAGTTTCTCGCTAATATTAATAATTTCTAGAAATATTTCTTCGAAAAAAGATAATTTCTAATCTGACCAACACTAATCTGATATCTAATGGGAGAGAATTCCATATACAGTACGAACTCCTTTACAAAATATACTGTTTTCTAAGTAATTGTTCTGGGCAGTCGGAATTTGGACAGAGACGATCATGTCCGACTCTAGCACTTGTCCTACTTGTGTTCAATACAAGCAGACCTTTTGCACAGTCAGAGCCCAATCCATGAATGCTTTTGTAAATATAAATAAGTGTTTGATATTTGATTGCATTTTCAATTGTCATCCAATTTAGTCTTTGAAATAAAGGTGAACTTTGACCAAACGATTAGTCAGTAATAATTCTCGCGAATGATTTTTGAGATTTAGTCAAACTTTCAAGATGTGTTGCGTAAGTGTAACCCCACAAAACGCACCCGTACTCTAATGCGGGCACAAATGATTTGTAGAGAAAATTGAACATAAATTCAAGCAAAAAATTTCTAGTCTAATAATTAGATGCAATTGAGAGTTAAGTTGTTTATTAATTTTATTAATATGTTCCTCAAATTTTAAGCAATGGTCGATTTCTATCCCCAATATCCCATTTAGGTACCCCAATGAATAACAATTTTAGCAACTCAAACTCCACGAAATTTGTCAGAAAACAGCGTTTTGAGCATTCCTGTCTAATTGGGAAAATGGCGCCTCAAACTCTATCATGTTGTTAAATAAAGGTGGCATTTCTCAATTTTCCACTCTAATATGTTTTAATTATTGTTTATTGTTAATTATGGCAGTTTAATGAAAAAAGATTAATTTTTTAAAAAGCTTGAAATTATTATAGTTTATAATGTGAGTTCAAATTAAAAGCTTATGAATAAGTATGAAAAAGTTGAAGTTTGATGATTTTGAAAAACTGATGCACGCATATAGTTAAGAGTAAACCTAACGAGAGGCGAGAATAGGTTAGACTTCACTAAATAATGTATAATTATATTTCGTATGGACTAGTAATGTAAGATAAGCTGACTTACAGACAGTACTCTCGATTAGGTTTACTCTAAACTGTACAATAGACAGTTGAGAGTATATCAATATATATATACACTCGGATTCATATCTAACTTCCTATGGAAATTCGCTGCCATTTATATATGCATTGCTATATTTTGAGACCCTAAAAATAATTTCTAGTTATATAATTGCCATTTTATAAAATTAAATAATTTTCTAGAAACTCACCAAGGTTACTATAGACAAATGGTATTAAACTCAACCATACAAGATCATAAAATCTAAGAGGTTATATAAAATTTCGATCAATTCAGAACATAGAGTATCAAAAACAAGCAAACCCATGTCTGAGGAATTATCCCAAATTTAGTCAGTTTTTGACCAGGATCAAAAGCAAATCTGATTGACAAAGTGTCTATAACTTTTGAAAGAGTTAATCTATTTTAAAAATTCCAACTTCGTTGTGTACTAGATCAAAATACGTGATAATAATTCTTTAAAAATTTCAAGAATTAATTTATCTTGGTCATTTATTTTGATATCAAATATTTTTACAACCTACTAACTTACGAACGAGTGAATCGATTACAAAAATTCCAACTCCGTTGTGTACTAGATCATAATACACCATAAGCTTCCCATCATAATATTTTATAATAATAACAATTTTTAAGAATTATATTATCTTGGTCATTTATTTTGACAACTAATACATTTGAAATCTACTAATTTTTGAAAGAGTGCACCGATTTTAAAAATTCCAAGTACATCATGTACTAGATCAAATTAATGATGATTCCTTTAAAATTTTAAGAATTACTCTATCTTGAAGATTTATTTTAATAACTAAAATTTTATCATCTTACTAAAATTTAAATTCTATTAATGCTGAAACGAAATTTAAGACATATTCAACAAATATACTTAAATTTAAGACACATTAAAATTACCAATATCGAGCTTTTGTTAAATTCAGCTAGCAATCATAATTTTTGTGTTTATTATGAAATTGTTGAATATGTATTAAATTTCGTTTCAGCATTAATAGAATTTTTAAAGAATGTTTATCACGTATTTTGATCTAGTACACAACAAAGTTGGAATTTTTAAAATAGATTTACTCTTTTAAAAATTATAGACACTTTGTCAATCAGATTTGCTTTTGATCCTGGTCAAAAACTGACTAAATTCGAGATAATTCCTCGGACATGGGTTTGCTTGTTTTTGATACTCTATGTTCTGAATTGATCAAAATTTTATATCTTGTATGGTTGAGTTTAAAACATATAAATGACAGCGAAGTTAGGTTTCCATAGGAAGTTAGATATGAATCCGAGTGTATATTATATATATTGATTGCAAAAACTTCATTAGACTTTAGACATAAGTAGTCGTTAAAGAATATAATTAATGTCTGACTTCCTTTAAATTGAATTCTCTCTAATCTCAGACGCATTTAATAAATTGAAAAAAATAATTAGTGACTAAATTTTGATTTATTTCAAACAAAAGATCACTTCAGTAGGCGTTTAAAGAATATTAGATCTTTTTTTGTTATTCTTCAAAAACAAATCGTCTCTTCAGATATCTTTTGAAATATAAGTAAAAATCTTTAATGTGATTAAAAAAATATATTCAATTCGTTGAACGTTTGGCATTTCATGAAAATTCTTTAATACTTTGTTTAAAATAAGATATGATTTTAGATTTTTTTCAACATCAATACAACACTTGATATTAATGGAAATTATTGTATATTTTATGTCAAAATTATATTTTTAGACGATTTCAACACAACAAAAATTTATTGTCTGAATAACAGAATAGTTGTAAAAAACTCTTAAAAAATCTTATTAAACCATTCGTTGGATTCGATATATTTGCAACAATTCTCTAAATAATACCGGGATTTGCAATAAAAAAGATAAGATAAGATAAGAATGCTAAAATCCAACAATTATTTATAGATTTAGTTGAATTCAACAAATTTTATTTTAAATTATTTTCAATTTTCAAATTTGTTGCTTTTCTATAAATATAGGTATTGTATGAGCGCTTTTCAAAAATTAAAGATTTTCGTAAATCAATTTAATATTGAATTCAAAACTTTATTTCACGATGTACCCCTCCCCCTGTAAGGCGCTCGCTCGGGTCGCCTATTTGTCTGATGTACTTTATGTAGCGGAAGGGGTGTTAATGAGTTCACAGGTGTTAAACTGGTAGAGGGGTTCGTACGGCGTTAGGGCAGAGGTTCGTCTCTCCGGACACCTATACTCAATGCTGCACTGCAACACAGATGTTCGCCCTGTGCACCCGAAGGCTCGTTGCGTTCAGGTGTTGGGATTCACTCGTCTCTGTCCACGTGTGGTCTCAAAGATTCGTATTATCTCTTCGCCCGGTTTGTGGTGACGTCGCTATCAATACCTGTGTCGGTAAACTACTGCTGTCACCTCTGCCGGTCGCTCCTTAACTGGCGCGTAGCCACGTGTTGCTAAACGAGGGTCTCGGAGATAGTCAGGGGTATGAAAATGAGATAAGAAATTATAAGAAATACCCGTTTAGTGTTCAAAACCAAAAATACAAGTGAAGTACTCCTACGGGAGTTCTCGTCTTTTATAGACTCGCGAATGCGTAGACGTCTTTACAAATATAGAGTAATGTCAATACAAAAGATAATTAATACACACGCAGTCATAGGAATGATACTAAACTATAGTCTAATACTGTCATAAGAGTTGACCAAACGATATACAAGTGTGTGTCAACCTTATACCCCTCTAAAGCAAATTTTAGAAATTGCCAAACAATAGTCAAAATTCAACTTTTTTGGTACCTGTGCACAATTATTCCGTTTGTTTCGGGCAGATTCGGTCAAGTTTGATATCTGCCGAAGCAGATTTTTCGAATTTGGCGGGTATTTTCGGACAATTTCCCGACGTTGCACATTGCCCGAAACCGAAAATTACTATCTATAACCCATCCCCACCCAACCCAGCCTATATGTGACTACAGAAGCTTTGATATTAAAAATACCCACTATTTAAAATCTCCAGTTTCATATTTGTTACTAAAATCCGTTGTTTGAAATGACCCATTCCTTCCCTGTGAGATTTTCTATCATAAATTTGTGAAACGTAAATGAATCATTCACTCTATTTATTCATTATATAATGAAAATGTTTGATTAAAAATCTTATGGTTTTAACAGAATATGAGTTCATCACATGAACTGTTATTCTTTAAATTGTGTGCAAATAATTTTATTCCTTATTATTGATAAAATATCTCACTTATAATTATATAAGACATGAACTGCTATGTAATCGATATTTACTTTTCTGTGCAATACTGACATTTGGGAAACTTAACCCTAATCTGCAGTATATTCCAAGTAATTGCAGATGTACCAGGATTAATTAACATTCTTTATTTCAAATAAATTGTTAAATGTGATTAATAATCATTGATTCATTCTAAACAGGGTATTCCACAAATAATTAAAATAAACCCTAAAATAATTATTTACAAATAGTTATTTAGTTTTTCTTTAATTCACTATAAAAACTAATCAAATAATTCAATTCATCAGAATGTTGTTATTCTGATTTCGTAAGCGCTGATACTGTATTATAGTATTTATACATAATATTTATTACATATTAGGTATTATTTATTTCAATATTGTAATGAAATAATGATTTCTGCAGAGATGCGCAAAGTAAAAAAGTCAGAGGTCATTAGTTTTGTCAAAATATCGGGGGGTATTCCAGGCTGTGGCATCACAAATCTACAAAATTTTGGACAAAGGGTCCAAGACACTATTTCGCAATCATCAAATTCTTACAGAATGACGAAATTTAAAAGAATTTTGACTAAATCTACATGATTTTAATAGATTTTAGCAGAATAATGATGAATTCTTTAGAAATTTTGCAAAATTTGACAAATTTCTGTTATTTTTCACAGAATTTACACAGAATTTGACAGTTAGTTTATTCCAAAACGACGCCTTCTTTTCTGAAAATTGCAACGGGATTACATCACAGAGATCTATAGGGTGGGGATGATCAGTGTAGCCAAAATATTCCGTCTAGAAAATTTTTGCAATTTCTCATCTTTAACTTTTCTTTGTGCCGCAGGCAAAACCTTTGTTTTCCCTTTACTTTTTTCATATTTTGGAATTTTGTATACTCCCCTATACGTTTTGAGAAAATTTTCCCCTATACCCTTTAGATTTTAAGTTCGTTAGCCATCTCTAGTATAGGGGCATCCGTCCAAAATGCCAGGGGTATCCGGGCTGTCCCTTCTTTGCGCATCACTGGATTACTGGTACTTTCTGTTATTGTATCATTTTAAAAGGCCAATGATAACTTATTGTAGGTAATTAGTTAATATATTATTGGTAGTTTTTAAAATTAGTAGGAGGGTATCTCAGAGCGTCTCTTGGATTTGGGTAAAAAAAATTATGAATACTTTGTTGTTGTGTATGTAAAATTAAAAATATTGATTAGCAATAAAATTAGCCCCATCTAAATTCTTAAAACTCGAGTCGACATTTGGCAGGATGATTTCTCATTTATTGTTTATAACTAACTTCCTGACCTTTTTTTAGTCTTTATCATATGTACTCCGATTTTCTTATATTTGGAGACTATGTTTATATGCTATAAATTCTGTATAGATTTTTTTTATTTTGGCTAAAAACTTCAATCATAGACATTAGTTTAAACATTAGTTTTTATACGAATAAAATATATCAAAGTTTATAATCCTTCTTCTATTTATGTTAATAGGAGAAGTTCTTATGTGAATTTATGATACTAAGTAGTTGTGATTGTCAAATAGAAACTACTCAAAACTTAGTAATGTCTATGAAAGATAGATATACTGAAGTCACAGTCAATAATGGAAGTTATAATCACTATTAATATTAGTATTATTAACATTTATAACATTATGACATTTATAAAATTAATTTTTATATGGATGTAATTGAAACTATGCTTACATAGTCTCAAAATATAAGAAAATCGGAGTACTTAAAATTCTAAATACATAAATTATAATAAGGATTCTATTTTTTGTTAAAAATGTTAGTTTTCATGTCATTCTCTAGCAATCATTGTTTCTTAAAAAAGCACAAAATAGAGAAGCTTTTATTTTTTCATATCAACAAATCATTAATTGCTCGATACAAAGGACAAGATGTTTGAAAACATTTTCAAAATATTTTGTGACAACTATTACTCAGAAAATAATTAATCAAAAAATAGTTAATATTTATTCCAAAATTTCCCTTTTCTCTCATATCAAAACAAAATATAAATTATTATCCAGGATAAGCAAGCTCAACTTAATTATAATGCAAACATTAGGAAGTTTTCTTCAATATCACTATAAAAAGGTTAACATTTTTCGAACTTTTAATATTATTTTGCAAAATATTGAAGCAAAATAAAAATATTGAGCTGGGGTAGAATTGATTTTCAAATGCGAGATGGCTAATATTAAAACAGCCTTGCTTATGATTGCTTATTATAGCTCTTTATATTAGCGGCAAAACTACAATACAAAACAAAGCTCTTCTTTGTGCCTAATCTGACGCATCGTATCATTCATAAGATCCGCTCAATTATAAGCAGTTTATTGAACGAAAATAAATCGATCAGATTTTCAACAGGTTTTTGTGCCACTCTTTTATACCAGTCTTTCGATTCATTTCATTTCTATAACATTTTTATCATAAAAAACAAGTGCCAAAGCTATTCACTATTAAGTTGCAAATGCAGGTCGTATTGTACGCCATATATTGTGAAAATTGCTTTACATTATCTAAAAAGTCTTTTTCTAAATGTAAAGCAAATACAATATTCAGTAAAACACTTCACTATCTCTACTGTTTTAGCTCTATTACTACAAATCTATTAAAATTTATCGACTTTTTGCTAACAAACTTATGACTTAGTTTTATGAATAAATTTACATAAAAACTATATAATTTGTCCAAACAATCAAATACTTTTACCAAAGAATAGATTTGGCACTCGATTAAAGGATAAGAATCCAACACTGAATATTGCTATAATCTATACTCTGGAAGAACGCCAAATTTTTTTCGAATGCTTATAAATTTTTAGCTTGTTCTACTATGTCTGCTGATAATTCTAAGGATAAAAATTTTTGCTGATAGGGTAGTAGGGGGGTTTTATGGGGTGCAAATAATCAACAGTTGAAATTGAATCTTTTTTTTGAGCTGATCCAAGTGATAAAATGGCACAATTTATATATCATATAAAGACGCGTTCAACCATATATGACATGACTCTGGCCATTGCAATCGGGATCAGCTCGGCGCTGGCCACTTACCTCAGAAGAATGGTTAACATATTGCGAGATTTTACTTTTCAAATTATTTACAAATATGTGTAATTTGAACACTTGGATCAGGTCTTAAAATGGATTAGTAATTCCACTTTTTGATACTTTGCACCCCCATAAAATCCTTCGTACTACCCCATCATCACAAATTTTAATCTCGAGAATTACCAGTAGACATAAATTAGTAGAATAAAATAAGTTAAAAATTTATAAACATTCGAAAAAATTTCTCATTCTTCCAGAGTTATAGAAGTAAAGGCACATAAAAGTCATAAAAAGTTGGCTTTGAATTCGTATACATTATATTAAATTTAATTTTGTAAAATTAATAATGTACTTTTTTCGTAAATATGAGTAAATTTCTCCTCATGTCTCTTCTTTTTAGATTCAATGCTAGATTCTTATCTTTTTTTTGATTGCCTAATCTATTTTCTGAATTATTAATACCAGGATTATTAAGCTCGGCCATTCAAAGAAATGGACGCAGGGATGTTCAAATTTGAAACGACCATGGTTATTTTTTACCTGAGCTTAGAGAGGATTCTTGGCTGTTATGCATCACAAATTTATTAATTTTGGGGTAGGAAGTTTAGAAGGGTATTTTTAAAATGTCAATTTTTCAAATGAACTTTTAATTTTTTTTTAATGTTTTGATATTTATTTGCAGCCAAGTGCAAGTTGCACTCGCGAGTTTTTCCTTTAAACCAATCAAATGTATAGTTATAATGCAGTAAAATGACAAAAATAACCGGAAAATTCAAATCCTGCTTTTCATTGATTATTTGTAAATTATATTTGATAAGATTTAACACAATAACAGAAAAACAGAAATATCTAGATGTTATTTTCTCTAAATCTGCATGAGGAAGGTACCTCGCAAGCGAGCATATAGAGGTCTCGGCCAAAATTATAGAGGGTATTCTGGATAAAGGTATTAGTGGGCAAAGAATGCATTCGGGAGGCAATAGTGAAAGATAAATTGACAGATGATATTGTTTAATATGTAAAAAATCATATTCAATAAGTACGTACAAAATCGTACTCATTCATACACTTTATTTTGACCCCCTCCCCTACCTTCTGCGTACGTACTATTTAAATGCCCCCTAACACATATTTGTTTAAATGTTTTGTATAAAATATCGAAATTTCAAAGAATTATCTCAATTGGTTTATAAGTTATATCATTTTATTTAGCGAATATTATTTTGAAACACACTATATATTATTCATTTGCATCTCAAGCAATAAATTTTTTAGAATTATATTTTTATTCTTATAAATTGAAGCGAATTATTAGTAATATTTTATATTCATTATGAATAATAATGTTTTTATTCTTCAATATTTAACATCAAATATATTATGTTTTACAATCATAAATGATTTTAAGAATTAAAAATTAAAGAGTATATGAATTACTTGTTTGTTGAAAAGTAATACTTCATTCACTAAAGAAAACTCAATAATTTAAGTTAACTTTTTTTTATTATACAATATGGTCTATGTTTACCAAAATTTGTTAAATATAGTCTTGCTCAATCTTACTTACTGTTAGAGTAATTGTAAAAATGAACTAAAATATAAAACCAAGAATTGTTATTATTGGTTTTGAGATTAGAGATTGCTTTTGACTCAATATGTTTTTAAAAGTTGGTTTACAAAGTTTATATTTTTAAAATACTCCTTTGAATTTTGTTATGTAATTCATCGAATCAAGAATTTGTTTTCTCGGAAAAAAGTCAGTAAAATAATAAAATCCTACGACTGGATACGTTCATCTGGATTTCGTAAATTCTCATTGAAAAAAATACTCATCCGTTTTGACTTTAGACATCATTTGTTTATAGTTTATTCTGTAAACGCTTTTGCATTAAAAGTGATTTTTTTTGTTTAGTTTTATGAGTTCTAGTATTAATTTTTTTCATTTGATTTATAAATTGATTTTAATGATTTTAGGGATGGAAATTGGGGGTATAGTCAAAATACCCCCTGTGATGACGAATTTTACCATTTAAAGGGTTTTACCATTTCCATTATACCCTTCTGTGATTTTTAGGCTCTTATCAGTACCCTATACCCCTGATTTTGTAATCTTTGTCCATCCTTAATTTTAATTAATAAAAGAAACAAAAATTATTTATTAGAAAAAAACTTTTTTAAACAATTTTAAGTTTAAAATATTTTGATTGCTTTCGATTTATTCAATAATTTGAATCCATTGGTGATATAAACTCTTTACAATTTTTTTCTGCACACATAGTATACAGTACAACCTCTAAGTGTATTGGCAAATGATTTTATTTTTGAATAATCTGTGACTACAACTAAATAATATTTTCAAGTAATAACTGAGTCATTCATAGAAACTCAATTTTTATCAAATTATTTGATTTAGTGATTAAGCTTTCGGTCATTGATAGTCATATATAATAATATTAATCCAAAGCACCAAAAGATAGTCTAATAGCTGTGCAGAAATAAATTGTAACGAGTTTATATCATATATAGAGATAACAGAAGAATTCTATTAAATCTACTGATAATATAAATTTATATTTTTATATACATTTTTGAAGTGTATTCAAAATAGAATTCAATTTCTATTCTGAAGATATTTTTTAGGGCTTATGATAAAAAAATTGATGGCTTTGAGGATAAAATAGTTATTCGATTCTGTTTTTGTCATTTAGAATATTTTCATTTAATGCAAAAATAGATATTTATTTGAAAATTGTTAAAAAAATAATTTCGATAAAATAGTATTTATTTGAATTAAAATATCGAATTCTGTAGAAAACTTCCTAATGATTAAACTCATAGGAAGTGTTAATTTAAGTATAGAGTCAATCGACCAAAAAGCCAAATAAGTTGCTTATGTCGTATTTCGCGGGCATAGATCTGACAGCACTTAAATTATAAGAAGTATATATCGTTACTAATTCTCTATTGATTTTAGCCTTTAATTATTTTAAAGTAAACAAGAATGACAATTAATATATTTAACTCCTCTTTCCCATTATCATAAGCTATATTTTCATATGATTATCATAGATTCCCATAAAATAACAATTAAGTTATTTATTTAAGAAATGAATTACAAGAAATACATCTTAGATTAACTTTTATTTCAAATTTTGATTTAATATTAAATAATATATTCATAAATATATATTACAAAAGGCCAC
Source organism: Liacarus xylariae (assembly GCA_034693365.1). Lineage (NCBI taxonomy): Eukaryota > Metazoa > Arthropoda > Arachnida > Sarcoptiformes > Liacaridae > Liacarus > Liacarus xylariae. The sequence goes on from JAQFXN010001938.1 coordinate 10,631, forward strand.
TGAATTCTTGAAATTAAGAATATATTTCGGACATTTGTGGCTGACTTTTATGAGCCTACCTTCACACGAATGACACAAATATGAGCCCATTTCAATGTTAATTGTCCAAAATCACATTCTTCTTGAGTCTTAAAACATAAATTACAAATAATTTGATTATCAATGAACAGTACTATTGGTCTAAGAATTAAATGCAAATGTTGTCTGCATTGCGGACACGAATTATTTCCGTTAATTCCCAAACTGTATTGCACTCCAAACATAACAAATGCCCACATTTTAAGGTTAATATTGTCTTATTTTATTCGATTATCTTTGCTATACTATCTAAACATACAATACAAGCCATTGCTTTAACTACTGATTTAGAATTTGATTTTTTATAAATTTAATTAAAGATTTAATATATCTGATCGCGCGTTCGGACATATCCGAGTAGAGATGACCATACCTGGGTAAAATGAATATAGAACATATACATGAGGATATATTCAAGTAGAGATAAAACTTCCCGGGTAATATAAGTATAGCACACATACATAAGGAGATATCTAACTAAAATTCGATATTTTTCATTTATAATCATTTATAATCATTTATATTATATTCAGAAATAATCACTTGTATAGGTATGTGTCCGATAACAGAAACTCGTAGTAATCGGCGAAATAGACAGGAAATGATGCCAACCTCAGATCAATCTGGTTTCAAAAATCATTCGAAGGCATTTCTGTGGGAAGAACAAACTTCAAACCCATGTTAGAAAATCTGGCCGTAAGTGGTTATCCAATACTTTCCTTTATATTTATATTAAGATCTCCCAAAACTAAGATATTTTGTGACAAATTGTGGACTGACTTGATATGAGTTAATTTTTCAATTGGATTTGTTTGGGCTTCGAAAGAGAAACATAGATGTCTAGTGATATCATTTTATGGAATTTAAATGCCAAATACTCGATATGTGCTCTTTTGTAATGTATGACATCACACTTCATGTCCTGAAACTGGACATTCGAACCTTGTATATATGACCTCAAATATAGATAGGCATACCTAAAGATAATTTGTTTTCAAGTTGTAAATCTAAGCCCAATAGAAATCCACTCAATCTAACGTCGAACGAACGTATTTCGACAAATATGAGGACATGAGCGGTCATATATTCTGGTCCTGATATGATGTCTTTGCGTTTCTGTGAGAAGTTGTGGAAAACAATTTTCAGTGAACGCGAATCGGTTTCTATTTAATGGGACGGCTTTGGTGTATATATTGATTCCGATTCCATCCTTACTAACCCCGCACTGTACGATCATTCTCTGCCCTGACCGCAATTCTTATAACTTATTGCCAATCAAGAAAAGACCTGAAGATTCTTAGGCACGACTCAATTCCATGTAAAGTTGTGATAGTTGTAGTGTTCGCGAAACATCGATCACCACCTCTTCATATGCCTGTCCCTGTGCTTTGTGAATAGTATTCGCTTCTGCCGGCACAAGTGGGAACCGCCCCTAGCTAACAAGAACGAAATTGTTGTCACATTTTGTAGCAATATCCTTTGTGGTCCGACAAGTTGGAGTAAGGTATTTGTCGTTATATAATCAAGGTTTTGATTTGGATCGAGCAATCATTCGCACACGAATTGAGTCGAATTCCAACCATAGTGTTTGAGGAGTGTGCATGTTGTTTTTGGTGATTACATCCATACCCCTCCACTAACCACTGCTTTCATCAGAAATACCCAGTTCAATATGCCTTTCTTAAGCATTACTAACTTTGGTATGAATTGTATGTAATTAATGAATAGGAATTTTGAACTGATTTAATCAGAGTTTTACGATTCATTAATGACATACAATTCATAATGTGTGGAATATATTAAAAATATATAATTTAATTAAATATTAATATAATATAATTAAAATAATTGAAAGCTAAAATCAATAAAGTATTGATAACGATATATACTTTTTATAAATTAAGTTATGTACGATCTATGCCCGTGAAATACAACATAAGCAAGTTCTTGACTCTGGCTTCTAGATTATGATAATAGTATTTAACCATCATATTATTCCTATATATTAATATTTTTCACTTAATCTTCTATAAATTAATTTAATGTTAAAAATCAAATATATTACAAATAATTTTTTTGTAAACTTAATAAAATTAAATACCTTTCAAACGTCAATTTAAATTAAAGCACCAATGAATGCAAAATAACTATGAATTTTCAGATGTAATTAAAAGAATAGAATTTTATAGAATAGAAATCCAATTTAAAATTAAAACGAAAATTTAATTAACAAGAATATATAAAATAGATTCATAAATCACTATAAATTACATAACTAGCTTGTAAGAAGTTGAACAACTGGTTTAAATATTACTACAATATCAGTATATTTAACATTGATTATATTTTATTGACATTACTTAAACTAAAGATTGAAAATTAAGCATTACTTACAAAAGAATAATTTAATAAATGTGAACAACATTTTATTGAAATAAAGTTTAAAACAAATTATTGGAAAAACTAGTAATTCATAGAAAATCTTTTATTTTGTCATTGAATAGTCACGTCATTTCCAAGTTATTTCAAAGTTATAACTTATTTGTCAAAACAATTTAATATATACAAACTATTTAATATACAGTATAGTAATTTAGTTTTTATTTTTATATTTAGAAAATATAAAATAATCCTAACAAACTTTAATCAATCAGTTTCTGTACAAACAGACATCGGATATCCACTATTGATAATTAGAGCAGATTTCAATATACAGTGGAGAATCATTTTAAACTAGACGGAGCAAAAGTTTACTTCTACTCATTAGTTTTAGGTTTTATCTTTGACTAAGCAGTGACCGATAGCTAAAATATTAATTTAATGAACATATTATAGTCATTCATAGAAAGACATTGTATCAATTTTCTTATTTTGCATTATTTGATATTAATGTTAATCTTTCGGTTAAAGTTAATCTAATATAAAATTAAAAGCTAATGAGTAGACATCGGATAAAAAATGAAAATAAACTTGATATTGTTGGCGCGGTTAGGTTTTAATAATGATATTCTGTTGTGCAGTTAACACATTCAAGAAAATAAGATTAGAGTTGAAAATCATTTTAAGGATTTTATTTTTGATACAA
>JAQFXN010001939.1:0-13793 GCA_034693365.1 Liacarus xylariae
ATAAATTTAAATAATACCTAAACAATTATGATTAGAGTCTAATACAAATAAAGCTAAAATAATTATTTTGCTTAAACCTCTACCATACGCTGAAAATAATCATTTACGCATTATGCCGTAAGTGCTCACATGTTCTGTAACAGGATGAATAGAAGGGTAAATACAACATGAGTTTAAGATTTTGCAAAATCCACCCTTTGACCTTTTGCGCCGCAAGAAAGTATTATATCTTCCTCCTTTACTTGAATTTTGTATACTCTACCCTGATATTTTGAGAAAATATTTTAAAATATCCTCACTTATACCTCCTGATTCACCCGACCTTGGATATCTCAACGGTGTTGATTCAATTAATGAATAAGAATAAAATTCAAATAGTTACTAATGTTCAATAATTTACTGAGATTTTATATAAAATTGAATATTTTGGAGAATTTATGCTATAATTGAATGCTTATTTACCTTAACTGTGCATTAAAAACCTATTGCTATAACTGAATTTCTGCTATAAGTGAATTGCTATAACTGAATGTATTTAACATTACGACCCCCATAGAATCTACCGGTGCTTTTGAAATGTCCTGATATAATTGAATTCTGCTATAAGTGCGACTGCTATAAGTGAAATTATACTGTAATTTTGCCCTTGCATTTTTCATTTAATGCTGAAATCTCTCAAAAACCGGTGGATTTTGGCTACCCCTGCTCTAATAACTGTTTCAATTTTAATGAAATTAGTGAACAGGTACACACCGGTATCTTGGTGCCAGAATAGAAAATTAATATGCTTTTCACCTGTAGATTTAGGTTATTGTGTGATGAATATAGGCCTTATAATTAAATAGTTACTTAATTGCTACTATTTGACAACTATTCATAATGATTTAATGAAATTAAGGTCAAATTTGTCAAACCCCTCGATGGAAATTAATTTTATTACCGGTAACTTATTAATAAACTGTTGTAATACCTTTTACTACTCTATAATCTATAGTTCTAGTGATAATGGAGTATAATTTTAAAAATTGTACTTTCGATGGAAACTGTCACGACTTCAACGGCAAGACATAACTTGTATTTTCTGGGAAAAAATTTAGTTCTTGTCTAATGTTATGTTTTATATTTGCTTTTAAAATATTTGTTTAATTTTTGCAAAGTTTAAGTTATTTTATGTTCTGTCAATAGATTTCAAAAAAATTCTCATAAGAAAAATTAGATATTTAATACTTTTTTAAATACACTTTTAAATATCAATATTTATTATATTGTTAAAAATCATTTTTATTAATTTTATTTAAAATAATCACTTTCTTATAATATATCGATAACTTATGCCAAATCATGTGCTCTTAATATCGCGAATAATACTCTTTTCTAATGATAATAATATATATTTTTTAATTAAATATTATAAATAAAATTTGTGATAATATTATATCATTGTGTGGACTTATTGTCATTGGAACATTTGTTCTGATCATTTTTATTCTCAGACCAAAAACTATAAAAGGAATTATGAAAATATATATTGAATTAGTAATTTTTAATTGAAATTAAATATATTTTAAAAGTGACCAATCTCATTATTTAAAAATTAGCGTAAGTAAAATGTAGTGCAGAATTTTCTTTTTGCCTATAATTAATAAATATTTATTAATAGCTTTTTTTGTCTAAGAATTAAGGCTCATTTTTTCATTAATTCGTAAAATTGTTTGAGAATCAATTTTATTTTATCAATTTTAAGCGAACAGTTTTATAAAACAAGTAAATCTATTTAGAATTTAATTTCAGAATTTTCTAATTATCTTTAAATTTATATATTTTTCTGATACAACTTTTTATTTAATTTTCTTAAAGTGAGCTGAGAATATTTTTTAATCATTAAATGATCCAAAACAGTATTGTACACTTTGCAAATGTGACATTGTTTTAGTTCATATATTTTTTGAATTACAATCATTCCATTTCTAGTATTAATCAATTGGCGGAAAAAAGGATAGTTTTGTTTATCCATTGTTAAGACGATTTAAAATCATTATATCAGACATTCATAATGAGGTGAGAATCACATCATATTCTTAAAACTGAGATTTATTTCTAAATCAATTTCCTTTCCACGAGAAAATAATAATATTTGCAAAATAATATTTTATCAATGTAAATTTTATATATATTTTATTGACAACTACTTCATTCAATTTTTAAAATACATCAAAATTACTTTTATCACTAATATATTTGAAGTAATTTATAAACTGTTTAATTTACTTCATTTGATTAAGTATTCTCTTTTTTATAACATCCAGAGCAATATTAAGCTTAGCAACAATTATTAGTTTTTTGGGTCAGTGTAATAATGAATCAGAGATGTTCTGAGATAGAATCAAAATGATATTGTCAATTTGTAATATCATGGTCGACAGTTCTAGTTCAAATGGGATTTTAAGATGATTTTCGCTAACCTCTAATATTTCATAGCATTTATATTTTCAAAGTCCTTTATAGCATCAGATATTCACTCCTTTTATCAGTATTGAAGATATTTTTAAAATTTAGCGAGTTTATCTGAGAATATTATTTAGCCCTATGTTGTTCTGGAAAAGACACAAAAAATATTTATCTTTAATTGTATTTGTTTTTATAATAAACCATAAAAAGTATCAATTAATAAAGTCAAATTTATAATTAACAAGTTTAATTGTTAAAAATTTATTATTGCCAAAACTAATCAATATTGTGACTAACATTTTATAGATTTCTTTTTGTGGTCACAATTATTTTGACATCAACTGTCTGTATATTCTGTGCCAGAGAACAGAATGTAATTGTCAACAAGCTCTCACCCAGAACACCCAAACTTTATAGATATCTAAAAGATATTGACATAACAAATGATAATTTAGTTGAAGACAGTTATTATGATCTATCGGTCAATTCGTCTGATGTCTGTCAGTCCACTACCTGTGAATCGTTCGGAAAAACATTGAAATCTAATATCAATGCAACGGTTGATCCGTGCGATGACTTCTATGAGTTTGCGTGCGGGGGTTGGTTGGAATTACATACCATTCCCGAAGACAAATCAAGATATTTCGGCGACGACGGACTCCAAGATGTAATTGAGTTAAGCATTAAGGAATCGTTGAGTCAATCGTCTCAAAACTCTAGTTCTGAATCTATAACTTATGCATCGGATCTCTACAAGTCTTGTATTGACAACGGTATGCGATATACACTATAATTCAATTGACTATTTTAGCAAATATTAAACAGAATTTGAGGATAATTTATATGAATTTCACAGAATTGGGTCAATTCTTAAAGTGAAATCAATTGATGAAAATAGGAATCAGAAGTAAATGGGCAAAGCTTTTGGAAAAGGCACTTTCTCTTGCTATTTTAAGGGTGATTGAGTCAGGGGGTATAGGAGCCTTAAGAGCCTCAAGATAAGAGCTGATAAGAGCCTCAAAGTCACAGGGGGTATTTTGAGATTCGAAATAGAAATTTTAATATTGAGATTTGAGATTCTGTAATTCGTGCAGGACATGATTACAATTATGGGCGCCGTTTTCTCAAAATTGCAATGGGGAGACCTCGTTTTTCTTCTTCACAAGGGTATTTTGGTAAATTCAATACTATTTGCACCTGTAGGTTTCAATTAGCAAATTATTTGAGTGTAGTTTTCTTTCCCCTAATTAATCTAATCTAATGTAATTTCAAATTTAATGTTTCGACACTTTTTTTAGCGACCCGTGAATCTCGTGGTGTCTCTCCTTTAATATCGGCCATCAATTCCATCGGCGGATGGCCAACGATTGGCAGTGCTGTGTATAATGAGACAACCTATGATTGGAAAGAGTCCTACGCACAGTTGATGGCATTGTATGGCATACGTCCCGTCTTTTTTATATATGTTATATCAGATGCAAATGACACCAAAGTTAACAGATTTAATGTAAGATTTTATTCAATTATCACTTCGAAGAACTAATTTAATTCTAATACAAATGATAGTACGATTCGCCTGGTTTTGGACTGGGAAGAAGTCATTTGCTTAGTTTGTTTGCAGATTCACCCGAACTGAAAGCATACAAAAACTATATACTCAAAGTAGCCCTTCTATTGGGCGCTAAGGATGATAGCCAAACACATAAAGATATCGAAGATTTAATCGGATTTGAAAATAGATTAGCGAATGTAATGAACATATTTTTGAATATAAACCCTAAAAAGTATTTCTAAGAATTTATTTTTTAGTTTTCATTGCCTTCGGAGGACAGACGAGACTCAAGTGTTTGGTATAATCGGATAACATTTGAAAAGTTGAATACATTGACTGAGAATAGAGTCGATTGGCTTAACCTAACGAACAGAATATACTCTAAACTCAATTCAACAATTCGTGTGAAAAGTGATGAACTGTTGATCCTTAATGACATCGATTACTACAAAGAAGTGGTCAAATACTTAGAGAAAGTGCCCAAAAGAGTAATCGCCAACTATTTTGCTTTTGCTTTGGCCTCCAGTTTCGGCTCTTTGACCAACAGTGCCTTCCGAAGCGCCGATTTTGAGTTCAACCAAATCACGAGTGGAGTACAAAAAGATGTTGAGCTCTGGAGGTATTGTGTTTCTGACATTTCCTCTATTTTCGACTACGCTGTCAGTCGTCTATACGTTGAAAAAAGTTTTTCTCCAAAAGCCAAACAAGAGGTTTGTAGCAAATAATTTACACCTTTTAAAAATTTTTATATAAACTATAATTTTTTAGTTAATATTTTATATAATTTCTTAAAACTGAGTTTAGTTTTGTATAAAATAAATAATTTCTCTCTTTATATAGTCTTTAGATATAGTAAATGATATCAAAGAATCGTATAATGAATTGATAAAAGAAAGCGATTGGTTGGACGAAATCACTAAAAATCAATCACTAATTAAATTGAATTCAATTCAACTGAATGTCGGATATCCTGATTGGATATTAACTGATCAGGAATTGGATAAATTCTATAATCTGGTATATTTCATAGAATAGAAATGAAATATTGACATTTTATAAAAATTATTTTTGATTAATCTCTAAATTTCAGAAACAAAAAGTTGATGGAAAGAAATTCTTCGAAAGTATTGTCTATAGCTTGTTCATTTTCAATATTAAAGAATTCAATTCTCTAAGAGAACCCGTAAATAAAGATCAAGAGTAAGAAATCGATTTTGAAGATTATATAAAACTACTTATTTATAATAAATGTCTAAATCAAATATAATTGGTTACAGTTGGCCAATGGCCCCGCATATAGTGAACGCTGCATATGATCCGACACAGAACTCCATCAGTAAGTCTTATATTTGTTGTTTAAATTAATAGAAATCTTAACTTAAATTTTTGATTTTAATTTTAACTGAACAGCCATTCCCGCCGGACAACTGACTCCACCCTATTTCGACCTTCAATTGCCCGCTTATATCAATTATGGATCCATTGGAGCGGTAATGTCGACCCCAGACTAACTATAATATTCAACAATTTCCTAAATAATGTTTTTCCTTTTCCAACAACAGGTTATCGGACACGAGCTGACCCACGGATTCGATGACGAGGGTATAGATTGATAGAACAATTATTATAATAAAAGTGATTTCATTTTATAATTCAATTTTATGATTAATGAATAGGCAGTCAATTCGATGCAAATGGAAATCTAGTCGATTGGTGGACAGAGAAGACATTCGAACAGTTCGATGATAGGGCCCAATGTTTTATCGATGAATACGAGAATATTGTGGACACTCAGGCGAAAATACATGTGCGTCCAAATGATTTATACAAAAGAGTTATCATAAAAATAATTTCTTATCAAAAATTAAATTTCGTTATAAATGCTTAACAATAGCTAAACGGAGAAAATACTGTCGGAGAGAACATTGCAGACAATGGGGGTATTCGGGAGGCGTACAGAGCCTATGAATCTTATGTTAAGAAAAATGGTAAACAACAACGTCTGCCACACGTCGATGAATACACACCCGAACAGGAATTCTTCATTTCTTACGCTAATGTGAGTTCAGTTATTGTATTGGGTTTAACAGAATTTTTACTCTTAAATAAAACTGAATTTAATTCTTAATAATAATATAATTTTTGTTTTTTCTTAATCCCGTCTGAAGTCCTGGTGCACTAAATACAGGACTGAATACTTGAAAGATTTGATTCGAAACAATGCTCACAGTCCGGCCAAATACAGGGTTAATGTCGTCCTCTCTAACGATCAAACATTTTCAGACGTTTATAAATGTAATGCAAATTCACGAATGAATATAAAAGATAAATGTGTTTTGTGGTAAACATTTATTTATTATTTCAGAATAGATTTATTTATTATTTTAAATGTTTATAAATTATAATGTAATGAATTGAATAAAAAATTTTAAAAATTCAACAAAATTTTCTAAAATATACAAATGTTTGTAAATGTTCTGCTCTATACTCAAAACAATTAATTACATTAACAAGATGACTTAATAATTTAGTTTTACTGTATTTCATAAATTAAGATCTGGATTCTTGTGAATTTGAATAAATCATTTAATGAGAAATATCAACAATTTTTATAAAAAAGGCAACAGTTAGGATTAAAATCTATTGGAAATACAAGTTAAAAATATGTATAGATTTATATAATCAATATTTTTACAAATCATATCTAACGCAACTTTAAAACTTATACAGATTGCTTATCTGTATAGCATTGACACAGGGTTAACTTTAGGTAATTCTTTTAATAAAAGGAAAGTTTATTGATAATAATATTGACTTAATTTTGAATATTTTCTATCTATCCAAGAGCGGAGGGGTAAATTTTATATGTCATAGCCAGACTTCGGTATTGGTGGTTTACATGTATTGGTGGTGTACTCATTGCTCCAGGGATAGGGAAAGAAAGAATCTCAGGGCAGATATTTTATTTTGGCGAAGCCAGAGGAGGGGATTCCAGCCTCTGACGTCAAAATTTTACCAAATTTGGGACAGAGGGGTCCAGGGAAAAGAATTTAGCAATAGTCAAATTCTTGCAAAATTTGATTAAAAATGACGTAATATAACAAAATTTCAACTAATTCTACACGAATTTAACAGAATTGGCCAAATCTATAAAGAATTTGTTAAAATTCTTTTATTTTTCTAAGAATTTAGACAGAATTTCGCAGAATATTCCGAAAACGGTGCAAAAAGCGCCGTTTTCTTCAACTAGCTAAGGGGGACCTCGCGGCCGACCTATATGGGTATCCAGCCAAAATCTCAGATGGGGGTATTCCGAACCGGATCCCTCCTTTCCCCATCCCTGAATGGATACCCCTCTGGTTCTAAAATTTTAAATATCTACGAATTCTTTTGCAAAAATTTAAAAATATAAACTAATTTCACCTGAATCTCTAGATCTGTAGATATGATTTAGTTCACATAGGAATTATTGAGTACACGCTGTCGTCTTACTTGTAATTTACTTATTTATAAATATCATACTTACTTCATATGATCGATTCATATTAATTAAAAATAATTTCCAACAATAGAAACCAATATCTTTATCGCTCACTTTCTCGACTAAATTCAATAACTGTAATAAATGTTGAGAATATTATATTAAAAATTACGGTACAGTAGATCAATGGAGTAGATCAGTAGCCTATTTTATATTTTTCATATTTATTAATTTATTTAATTTTACCTTAATTTTAGAATTTATTAGTTTTAAACCAAATATTTTGTGTATAAATAATTTGTTTAATAAATAAAAAGTTCCGTTCAATTCATAGTTTATTGAAGAAGCAATACTTAATATGAAGATTAGAAAAATAATGTATAATATCATTAGATATAAGAAAATTAATCGATTAATCAAATCTATTCGGCCGTAGAATACTATAAAAGTTTTTAAATTCAAATCAAACATTAGTATAAATAACATACAAAACAGATATTTAGACCAAAAATTTGAATTATACTCTTCTACTTCTTTATGCAATGAATTTAAAGTTTGCAGAATTGACTGAACTTTTGTTCCTCTCATCAATTTATTTGATGTCAAGTCTTCAACTATTGTTTTGTTCAGTCGTTTGGCTTTAAGTTTTAGATAATAAGAAATAATATAGAAATAAATCATTTGATAGATTAGAAAATTAGAGCAAAATAGAGCAGAGCTGACAAACAGTCAAACCCAGGGAATCGCTAATAGCATTTCAAAGCCCTTTGAGTTGTAGATTAATGGAAGGCCTGATACTAAGACTCCGACCGGAATCGCTGTCTTTCGGATATAATTAGAATATTTGATAAATATTTTCGATCTCTTCACTAATGAATAGACGTCTCGAGTGTTTGTTAGACCAATGTTTTCAGGCGTTACCAAACCGAACAACAGTTTAAATGGTCTTAAATATGAAGGCTTTATGTCATTCTTGTAATATATAAAGTGAATGCTCTGAAGAACTATCGCGAGAGACATGAATACAATGTTAATTAATCTCAAATGATTGCGGATTTCATTGCCAACAAAGTAGACATAATCGCCAATAAGTACATGTATTTCTCTCTTAGCGTCTGTTATATACGATTCGATGAATACTTTCATAACATAAAAGACATTAATCCCAAACACCAAAAATGGATTATAAAGTTTAGATCTCTTTTGTTGGGATTCAAACTCAAACAATGATAATCCATATTTGTAGAAATGATTTCCCGCACTCTTTATTACATAATTAGGATTAAGCAATCGATTTATTTTGATTTCAGAAATTTCAGAATTAATTTCCAATACTTTTAAACCCTTCCAAACCCTGAGAAATTATTTTGATTTCATTTTTGTAATATTCAATTGTTCAATTCATCTCCAACAATGACATGAATGATTCAGCTTAATATTAATCAATATATCATTGGTGCAATACTCTACATATTTCTTGTTTTCAATGTAAATTTAGCTATAGTCAATTTCTATAATTTACTTTATGCATATTTTAATGAACTTAATAAATAAAATAAATGACACATGTTTAATGATCTGACCACGAATTAATTCGATCCTAATTAGAACTTGTACTTAATGTATCGTCTTACAATAACATTAAGATAATTACTCTGGTATATATTGAGCAATGAACTATTGATAACAGCACTTTAGTCTGCAATCACAGGACAATTTCGAAGATTTTTAAATGAGTTATTGAATTATTCTTTATTTTTTTAAAATTACATTAAATACTGGAAAAGGAGTTAAAAAAGTATTATTAAATAATTAATTTATTAGTTATAAAAGAACTGAATCTATAAAAAACAATTTGAAAATAGGATTTAAATTAAAATAACAATTGTTTGGAATCACACGAATAGATGTTTGAAGTGATGTATTCGTTGTTTACCACAAAACACACTTATCTTTTCTATTCATTCGTGAATTTGGCTGACATTTATAAACATCAGAGAAGGGTTTGAAGTTAGAAACGGGAACATTGACTCTGTATTTGCCCGGACTGTGAGGATTGTATTGAATCAAAGTCTTCAGTGCTTCCGGTCTCATAAGATTACACCAAACCTTCAGAACAGACAAAACATTAAATAACAATTTTTAGTTGAATTTTATAGATTTAACTCACGTTAGCGTAAGAAAGGAAGAATAGCTGTTCCGGACTGTATTCAGTCACATATGGAAGACGCTGTGGGGGTCCACTCCTCGACACATATGACTGATAGGCTCTATACGACTCCCTCAGACCCCCATTGTCTGCAATATTCTCTCCGACCGTATTGTTTCCGTTTAGCTATTCATTAGATTGTATTCAATAATATTAATTGAGTTAAATATAATAATTTGTTAGAATTTTACATCAAATATTAATAAATAATTAAAAGCAAACGCACATTCATATTGGCCTCGGGATCGAAAACATTGTTATATTCATTGATAAAACATTCGGCCTTTTTCTCAAAGAGTTTATGTATTTCTTCGGACCACCAATTGATTAGATCTCCCTTTGGATCGAATTGACTGCCTTTACGTTAAAGTATTGATAAATTAAATATACATTAATTAAAAAAATTATATTTGTTTATTAATTGTTTAATCCATACCCTCATCGTCGAAGCCGTGTGTCATTTCATGTCCGACAACGAGTCCAATGCCTCCATAATTCATATACGCAGGTCTTTGACTATCAAAAAATGGTGACTTCAGTATTCCGGCCGGAATTGCTTCAGAAATATAATCAAAAATAAGTATATATTTTAAGGTTTATAGGGTTGGACTCACTGATGGAGTTCTGTGTCGGTTCGTATGCGGCGTTCACTATCGCGGGAGGCATTGGCCAACTGATGGATATAAAACACAATCATTAAAATATATAATCAATTCGTATTTAATTTTACCTCAAATTCAAATTCACGGGTTCTCTGATTGACTTTAATTCACGTAAAACTGCATTGAATTGTAAGTAAAGAATACTTTCAAACGATTTCTTTGAATCGACTTTTTGAGTCTAAAAATGTTGAAAAATATTATACAAATTTTGTTAATTAAATCTCAAATCAGAATTCTATTACAAGATCATAGTATTTGTCGAGATCTTCATTATTGAGGAGCCAATCAGGGTATCCGACGTTTTGTTTAATAGCATTCAATTTAATTAATGACTTGTTTTTAGTGATTTCGTCCAACCAATCGCTCTCTTTTATCAATTCATTGTATGAATCTTTGATGTCTTTAATCATAAGAGTGGCCTTAAATGAATGGTAAATATTTAGGAATAATAAAAATCTTTTCATATAATCTGAGCAAATATTTTCAGACAAACCTCTTGTTTATCCTTTTGTGAGAAATTCTTATCGACGTATAGACGACTCACAGCATATGAAAGACTTGATGACAATCTGCTGATACAGGTTTCCCAGAGCTCTCCCTGTTTCTCCACACCCGCCACCACATGATTAAACTCAAACACCACTTCTCTAAACGTTGTGGTGGTATAGGAGCCTAAACTCATGACAGCTATCCAACCCATATAATTGGCGATAACTCTTTTGGGTGTCTTTTCCAACAATTCTGTCACTCCTTTAAAGTATTGAATGTCTTGAATGATCACCAATTCATCACTTTTTACACTAATCGTTGAATTGAGTTTAGAGTATATTCTGTTCGTTAGGTTAAGCCAATCGACTCTATTCTCAGTCAAAGCATTGAATTTTTCAAATGTCATCCGATTGTACCAAACACTTGAGTCCCGTTTCTTCTCTTGAGGTAATGATATCTAAAAGAAATTTTATTTTCAATAATAAAAAATTAATAAATAATTTTAATTTTCTTTTCATACGTTCGCCAGTTTTGACTCAAATGCGAGTAAATCTTCGATATCTTTTTGGGTTTGACTGTCATTATTGGCGCCCAATAGTAGTGCCGAATCGAGAATATACTTCTTGTATGCGATCACTATTTCTGGATAAGCAGTGGTGTTAACCAATTGATTGCGTCCCAAACCAAAAGTGGCCGAATCGAACTGGTTTTGCAATATTGATTCCAAATCATTAATAATTACAAACTTATGCCAAATGTTTGGAAACCAATAAACATAGAAAAGATAACTCACATAAACCCTATTAACTAACGTGTCGTTAGCGTCCGGTTGTACTGCAATCGCGTAAATAGAAGTCAACCCAAACTCCACGACTTGATTAGTAAAAGCTTGTCTCCAATCGTATTCCTCGTCTTTATATATACCCGAGTGTCCGATTAGAGGCCATCCGCCCATTGAGTTCAGGGCTGTTATTAGAGGAGACACTCCTCGCGAATCAATTGTCACTAAAATTATTGAAAATATATATTTAATAAAACTATCCGAAAATTTATTAAAGTTTGAGTCTAAGAGAGTCTAAAACTGATTGATTTAATCAAAATCAATGCATACCGTTATCAATACAGGCCTTATAGAGTTCGGACGCATAGATCACAGCATTGGAATCGGTTGTTCGGGTCGAGTGACTCAACTCGTCTTTAATACTTAATTTTAATTTGTTGTCCAAAGCATCAAAGTTTCCAAAACGAGATTTATCTTTAGGAATGGTATGACTGCCATCCCATCCGCCACAAGCAAACTCATAGAAGTCATCGCACGGATCAACAGATGTATTGAGTGCTGCTCTGATCAGTTGTCCCTCATTTTGACAGACAGTAGTGTTACAAATGTCCTGTTCCGGTTCGATCATTAGTTGTTTCTCAGAATTGTCGTCAACAAAACCAACACTTCCATCATTTCGTATAGAATCAGAAAGTATTGCAAAAGTTTTAGGTTCTCTGATTGCACTAAAAATTTTAGAGGCTTTGAATGACTGACTGCTTTGGTTATCAGTCGGTTCTGTTGTCAAAATCGTTTCAATAATTTCATTTGAATTATTCAATTTTGTGACCAATGAATCTGAACTTGTAATGATATTGCCCACTGAACTAGCAGTAGGTATGGTAGTAGTAGTTTGCTCCTCTATAATTTTTAAATAAATTTTTAAAAAAAGTTTAATATATCATAATTTATTTTTTAAATTCCAAATAAATTTTCATTATTTAATTAATAATTACCGTTAAGAAAGACAAAAGTAATTCGTTTGTTATACGAGAGAACAGCTGCGGCTACCATAAGACCAATGGTGACCACAAACAGAGCCCCGATTAGCATAATTAAGTGCTTTTCCATATTAGTCCGATTGCCCCAAAAGCCTCGTTTGGGACTACATATCAACGAATAGGAAAAGAATCGAAGAATAAAATTGAAAATTTATTTTTGCGAATCATTTTAATTGAATAGAAAAACGCATAAAATTTTATGCGAAATAAATGTTTTAAGTTTTTCATCAAAATTAAGTCATAAAAATTGATTGTATTTATAGAGAATATCATAAATAATAAAGAATTCAAACAGAACTACAGGTGAAATCATCGTATATATTGTTTTTGTCAGTCCTTTTTGCACAATTTTATTTATTCAAATCTTCTTTTTTAGCATGTCAATTGTTTGTCCTATTGTTAAATACTGATTGTATGCATGGAGAGAATTGGAGCGACAAATGATTTAATGTGTCTGACATTTATAGAGATATTATATTTTAGCAGACAATTCCGAAGAATAATTCATTTCATCTTTTTTTGTGCTTCTTTTTAAATATTTTATATAATAAATTGACATCAATTGAATTTCAAAAATGTTCATTTTGTTTTTGTCTAACTTTCAATTTCTATAGACATGAAATCAAAACTTTTTACTCATTCAGAACTGGAGTTATAGTTCTCGTGATATAAATGTTAAAAGAATTGTGAATGGATTGTGAAGTTGAATAGAAAAAATAGAAAGCTCTTTTATTAGTACAAAAATTAAATATAAAATAAGAATACTTTTGTCAACTTCTATAATTAGAATTTATAACTTTTTATTGATTTTGGAAGATAATTTTTAAAAAATATTTTCACTTCAAAACAGGGATGGGGAAGGGAGGTCCAGACGAAATTACATCTCAAATCAGAATTTGTAACATTGTGTCTATGGACAGATACCCCCAAATTTTGGGCAAAAATTTGTCCTCTCTTAAATAAGTTGTAATTACACCTAATTGATTATTCTGGCTAAATCTCTTCTGGAAAGTGGTGATCTCACCATATCTTCCCTGCTTCAAAAGAAGAATTTCTTAAAGTATAATAAATTTTAATTTTGAAAGACTTGGACTGTATTTTTATCAGGGGTAGCCAATGGGGAGGCATAGC
>JAQFXN010001940.1:0-13792 GCA_034693365.1 Liacarus xylariae
GTACACTTGGGTTAGTTTGAGGTCAATGTACTACAAGAGATCAAGACATGCGCTGTACACTTGGGTTAGTTTGAGGTCAATGTACTACAAGAGATCAAGACATGCGCTGTACACTTGGGTTAGTTTGAGGTGAATGTACTAGCTCATGATATGCGCACCTCACTTATGTTACTATAGCAACGCCTATATTCACTATAGCACGTAGTCAAGGTCATTCTTTTTCAATCTCAAGGTTGGACCTATTCGAGCTACATACTACTTACGTCGAAAAACTAATTCGTCGCTAATTTAGATCAATAAGATTAGTGTAGATATGGCCACAAATAGAATAAATTGTTTTAATGTCCGCTAATATGATATATGAAAAATGAACGAATCATTAATATAAGAGTAATAATAGTAAAGATTTTTCTTTTTTTCATTCTCATTGTGAGTAAAGTTTGGAAACAGATGTTTGAATGCTTTTTACTCCATTCTCTTTCATATGTATTATAATAGTAAACAAAAAAATGCGAAAAACAATTTTCAAAAAAAGAATCCTTTTAACTAAGAAAGTCCTTTTGACTCTTTTGATCTCTTATTATCATTTCGATTATATATGAGACCATTTCCCCAGAGATTGAATATTTGACACAAATATTAATCTGAAATTATCAAACATTAGATTTGAAAATATATTTTACTCTATAAAGAAATGTTCAACTTTTCTAATGTACAGAATATTATTGGTTTAGTGGCCAATTAGATGTTCAAGTTAGACCATTTTAAGGATATTGTGAGGGTAAAATAGCAGACAAAAATGTCATTTTTCTGCCTCAAACCTGTTTTGTTTCAAATCTAATAAATTAAACTTAAAAATTATAATCAGAAGTCAAATGTTGACTATTTATGCGAAAAATCTGTTTTCTATCAAAGCAGAAGATTTTTAAAATGTTCAATATGGTAAAGGGCATTTTTGAAATTTGTTGGTTTTGAGGATATTTCAACTCTACCATTCGGCACCACTAATGTATACCACATTATATAATACTTAAAAACTATAAAATACAATGCTTTCAAGAGTTACATTACCTAAGATGTAATGAATCAGGGATGTCGAGAGGGGAGTCTAGCCCACAATGCACCCCCTCTAGGAAAAATATTTAACATTACGTCTAAGCCTTGAGAAAAAAATGGACGAAAACCACAAAATGGGTGAAAAATCCAAATAACCCCTGTCGTTTTGAAGTCTCGACATACCTGTAATGAATGCAGAATCTCTGTCTTTAGAATTTCTAAAATCAAACTTATTTCAATATTTAAAGGTGAAGTAACCAAATTATACGGGGGTAAGAGAATTTAGAGAAATATAGGTGCTATTTTTTAAAATTTTGAACAAAACAGCAATATAAGAAGGAGATAAATATCACAATTTGATGTGTACTAGGAGAAATCTAATTTGATTATACAATACATGACTTTTAGTACTACTTAGTATAGAATTAATTGCAAATTCATAATAATTGGAAGAAATAAATTTTAATTTGTTTCCTATTTTTAGAATCTCTAAAAGAAATAGAAAATTAGAATATATTCTCAAAAGTATTTCTTCAAATAAAATGGAATTGTCTTTTAAAAAAATAAGAAAAGAACTTTTTGATTTATATTCTAAAATTTCACATTCTTCCTCCTCCTCCTCTTCTTTTCATATATTTATAAGATTGAAGTGATTCTTCATACATATCTTCAATATATAGCTATACTTTATATAATACATATATATAGTGACAAAAACTGTTGGAAAATAGAGTTGAAATCTATTTCCTTCTCTAACTCACTCACTGGCAAACCATAGATAAGTTGTGTGTCTTTTAAATAGAGTAAGCATTAGCTCGAGTTATACTCATTTTCTTTCTTCTTAACTCTAAAAACATTGTAAAACTACTTCTTTTTCTAAGTAGTGGTAAAAAAAATCAATTTCTCAAAAGTGTCTGCTTTTATATGTTGTGTTTGATTTGAGGCATCATATCATCAAAAAGATGTCTCAAAAGAATAACAGCCTTTTAGTTGATATTTACAACTATTGAATCGTTGATTATTATGAAGAAAATGTTGAATTAGATTTTTGTAACACTAAAATCGTTCACTTATATATAAGCTGAACGTAAAGATTTTTACAAATATTAACAATTTATTTTTGTGGAATATTATGCCGTCGATAAATCTTTTTATATTCCTATCCTATAAATTATGAATAGAAAAGTCTCAACACTTGCGAACTAATAATTTTTTAAATAAAATTGAATATTACAGTATTTGTAAAATGCTAAATGAACTTCTTAATTTAAGAAGAGTGTTAGACTAAACTATATTTTTAACTTCAAAATTAGAAAATTTTTTCAAAATCATATTATTTCAATGTAGTGATGCCCAAAACCTCGAAGAGAGGAGGTAAAGGGTACCTGATAAGAGCCTCAAAATCACAGGGAGTATTTTTCATCAGTCAAATTCTTGCAGAATTTAATTAAAAATGACGTAATTTAACAGAATTTCCACCAATTCTGCAAGAATCTAATAGAATTTGACATCTTTTGGACTAATTTTGCGAGAATTTGACATAATTCAGTAGAGAGACGAACTCATTTGAATTAATCCTGGACAAAGGTAAAAATTAGGTGAAAAATCCTGGTCAATTTCTGTACTGTGGTGGAAATATAAAGTGATACACTTATTTGCATTCTATACATTATATCCATGTCACAATATTTAAATTAAAAATATCAAACATTTATCGCAACAAGTTGTAAAAAAGAAAAATTATAATCTAATAAGGGGTGATACATTAACGACGTCCACATTTTTTGAAGATTTTTTACCCCTCTTTTCCCTTAATCTACCTACGTGCTAATTTTGACAATATTAATATTAGGACGTCCACATTTTAAAATTTACTCATGAAAAATCTATTCAAAAAGAATGGAAGTTTCAAACGTCACAAATATTAGTTTAATAAATTGTAACTAACGTTAGTGTTTATTGTTTAGCACTAAATTAATTTCTACACAAAACTAAGATTAATCGTGATACAAAAATATATAATTTTGAATTTTCACATAATAAATATGGATGTCCATTTTTACACAAACATCTCCCCTTATCTGAGTCCACTATAGTCCACTTTTGAACTACCCCTCTTCCTCCTACCTGTTTGGACGTCGTTAATGTATCGCTCCTAAAAAGTTAAGGTATTTTTGTTTCCGTAATACAATATATATTTAAAAATATAAATCGGAATTTCTTAAAACATTTGGTAATTCAATAGTTTAAAACATGTTTCATGTTTAATCACAATTCCTGGACATTCTATTGTCAAGGCGAGATTCTTGCCTGGACACTGGACCGACAGTCAAAATAGAGGACTGTCCAAGCGAAAAGAGTACGGTTGGTCACTCTACAATTCAGCCAAATTACGATTAATTCTGTAAGAATTTAACAAAAAAATAGTCAAATTTAACAAGAATTTGACTAAATTCTTCTATTTTTTCTAAGAATTTAGACAAAATTTCACAGAATATTTTTTATTAAAAACCCTCCTCTAAAACCCCTTCCATAGCGATAAATTTGCAATATCTGTCACTTTACCCTCCCCTGGAACCTCCACCAAGTTCTCCAGTGAAAAATACCCCTTTGACATTTTCAAATATGTACATCCCTGATAAGAATTTTCATATTTACTAGACTAATTGAGCACTTTCAATCATACTCGGGGCATATTTTTGCACTGATCCTTGAATGTTCATTTATTCTAAACACCACAGTAGACAATATGTGCATCTAGCATATTCTCTTATCGAATATGGAAATTGTTCGTATAATTAATCTAGATCACTACTTGTACTTTGTCCACCTTTATTATGTAATGATATTATTGGCATTGAATTATCGTTGAAATTAAAAAAGAAACACTAAATCCTTATTTATTGTATTTTTCAATAAACAAATTCCATTAACTTAAAAAACAATCGGTTTTAATGACTAAATTAGCAAATGATAAATACATTCTATAGAACATCAAAGTATTAGATAATTAAACCAATGCATCTTGCAGAAATTTTAGTTCAAAGAAAATTTAACAGATTTCAGAATATATTTTGCATTTGTGTTACGGTTATAACATCCCTATATTCAGTGAACCTTCTAAACGCCAAGAGCAGCTAAGACGCATAGCTCCTGTAATTCCTGTCTCGGTTGAGCTTGGCTACCCCTGATAAACACATATGAATATTAATAAAAAGGTCTATAATTTAAAAACATTGTCGACAATAATTGATACCTATGTTTGAAAGCAAATCCGATTTATTACAATATTTTAAAATAAATTTCTTTTAAAAATAATATCACGTTTGACTGATTTCTTCTTTAACTGTGTTTTACTCAACAAATTAACAAAAACTCTATTTATAAGTCGAGCTATTTATTGCGATAACTCACTCCTTAAAAGAGTACTCAATTGTAAAGAAGAGCAAAAAAACGAAATCAATTATTAAATAGTAATAGAATTTGAAGTTAGAGTTTTCACTTATATTGTGCCAAAAAAAGATATAACTTATCATTTTATTGTAAAAAGAAGCTGAATTTTTTATCACTAATTGAGCTTACTTAGAATGATTTATTTAACATATATAGCACTTATTTCTAAGCGAGATTAATAATTGAAAATAAAATCCTGATTAGATAGTTTATTAAAAATTATTTAAATACTAGACTTATTGAAGTCTACAAAATCCAACACTTGGAATGTTTACATGCATTTCAAAAGTTGTGAAACTTCTAATTATTTAAAAAATTTATGTTTTAATTTCATTGAAAAATCACTGATTTGTTGTAAAGAATTTCATGAATTCAAAGCACATATTATTTTTGAGAGAATTATTTTATTTAGAAATACAGAGCACTAATACATACAGAACTGATTGGAGAATATTTCCATTTAGTCTCAAATTGATTGAATACCTTCTATAATAGATAGTAACAGAGATAATAATAAACCTAAACTAGAGATCCAAAAAATCTCTTTAATTATATGCTTAGAATAATGGTTTTTAATTATATTCCAACTTAAGCTAAGGTTTTATATAACATCTTAATTAACGAAATTATATTCACATTTAGATTCTTAATTCACATAATTCTAAGCAAGTGAATATTTTTGTTTATATCCTCTCGGGTTTGAAATCTAATATCTATTAAATCGACAAAAATCAATAAATATTTTAACTGAATTCTAGAATTTCTTATTGCAAACATTTGCAAACAATAATCAGTGAGAAATATAATGCAAATAAGACATTATTATCAAAGCGTTTATTTTGATTGCCAGTCAATACTTAGCTATAGTATAACCGGTTGTCATTCAATGAAAGCAAAAGAATAAGTTTGAGGACAGAAGCATAGAAATCGAAATATGCCCTAATATACCCCTCCACTAATACAATGGTTATGAGTAGTCATTGTTATGAAATCATTATTATTATTACCACATTTGGACCAACACTTTAGGGCAACCAATATTGAGAAGATCTTTACTGACTATTTGAGTGCATCTGTTCTTTCTGTTAGTTTCACATTCATTATAAGATATACAGCAGTACTCTTGAGATAATGCAAAGTCTAAAACCCATTATAAAAGTTTTTCATGATAGAGATAGTGCTTGGAATTCAAATAATAAAGAATTTGCATTTAAAATAAATTTGATTTTTTTCATTTTTTATTTTAGGTCAAATTTCAAATTTATTTATTTTATTTCCTTTTATTTGTTAGAATCTGTTTGCTCTTTAGGTTTGAAACTATGTTTCTATTTTATTTGCTATCATTTCTACTCAAATAAGGAATATTCTTATGATGTATTTGAGTACTTATTTAGAAAATAGTTCTGATTATTTAAGAACAATTAGAAAAGACTTCTTAATTGTTATCATGAATTATAAAATATTATACATTAAATCAAATATGTTTCCTATCAATTTTTAACTAGATAAATTTTTATTAAATTTTGTAACAAATATGGTTAACATTAAAAATTAATAATTGAACTAGAAATTGTTGAAAAAAGAGTAACCTTCTCATCTTTCGCCTTAGTAACCAAAGTCTCGTCCATAAATTTAGCTTAGCTTGTTAAATTGGGAAAAAATTTATCTAAACCTTAAATAATATTTTTTATAAGGAATAATGTCAAAAATTAATATGTTGATTTTTAAAATTATTTTTCTATGCTTTCACTTTATTGTATTTAATTGTATTGAAGTGAAAATTATTATATTTCTTTCACAGTTTGACATCAGTTTTGAAGATTACTATTGTAAACCACTATTACATACAAACTATTTCTAAATCCTTTAAATCTTGACCATAAACTCACCCATATCTTACCATACTTTCTCATCCCATTTCCATTTACTATAATAATAATAATAATACTTTAACAATGAAATTCATTTTTGTTCAAAAAGTTTTTTAGCGAAATAATAATAACCATATGTTTTGAATTCCCAGAACTGTTTGGCATTTCAATAATTCTCCACTTCTTTCGCAAACCATTTATCATTTTTATGTTTGATATGTTTGACTGTTTTTCTTTAGAAACTTTATTTTCAGAGTTTCCTTTTTAAAAAACTAATAAAGAATTATATTGAGTGAGAAAAATAAGTGAAAAATATTTTGCATTTTCCTATTAAACTAAGACATTATTTAAAAACTTATTTTCCCCAAAAACTACATTCAAATTATGTTTATTCGAGTTTTAAAATATCATAGGAGTTGATTGAAAGAAGTATAGCTCTTTTGTAGTAATTTTCTTATTTATAATAGAAATGCTGCATTAAATGGATTTGACTGTAGTTCATAAGCTTTTTTGTAAGCATTTCCATAAATTTTCATTTAAGTCAATATTATTTTGCAGTTTTTTTCTCCAATATTTTAAAATAAAAGAATGAAATTTGATTTTAGAAGTTATTGCTTTCTATTATAAAAAACAATTTTGTCTAGCTTTAATAGAATTTAATAGTTGTTTATATTTTAGTAATAAAAATCGAAAAATAACATAAAAATTAGTAATCTTGTTGAAAATTAAACTCTTATAACACACTTGAAAGCAAGTCTTCTTTGTAATGGCAATCAATATATTAAAAGAGTTTGTTAAGATTGAACAATAAAGTTTTAACTATTATATTATTAAGGAATGAGCAAGCTATGTCATTTAGAAAGATCATGATTTAGTTAAAATAGTAAATTTTCATTTTATGGTAGTGTAGGAGACGATAAAATAGGAGATTATGAAACTGTTCTCATTAAAAACTTGTGCATGCTAAAATGTTTTTAGTAAAAACCTATTTTAATCTGTTAATTCTCAAAATCTGGTTTTGTATTTAAAACTATTATTTAAGTCAAAAACCATTTTAAGTTGAAAAATCGATTCTTAAAAATTTGTGAAAACTGGTTTTAACGGCAAACTTGTACAAGTACATAAATATTTCTCAAAATGTAAGGAGAATTCTCAACAAATTTCACTCAATGAACTTGTCCCTGCCAGCCCACACCCCAAATGTTTCCATTTATTAATTAAATTCATTGATTTAAATACAAAATTATTTATATAATTTTGTTTAATTTTCTATTTTTTAAAAGAAAAGAAAAGTAATTTAATTTTATACAAAACTAAATCGAAATAAAATGAAAACATAATATGAACTTTAATCCCAAATGTCATTAGAAATGGAGATAATAAATAATACTTTTGATTAAATTAATTCCAAGTGAACAATTATTGATATTAAAACATTGAGGGGTTAATCAAGTGATATATCAGTTTAAATATTTCTATAAATTATTTTGCTTTAAATTAATGACAAAATTCTTATTGTAGTAAATATTATTTTAATTAAATGGCATTAAAATTAATTATAAGCTATTACTTCATTCTCTTATACTTTACGGCCTTATATTCTGCTTTTCTCTTGAGTTTTATATATTATCACATATTCTGTAAATGTGTTGTTATTTAAATAAATATCATTTAGTGTTCTGTTATTCTCTCAACTCTTTCCTTCCGCTCACCAAAAATCAGTAGTGCATTGAAATGGTTATGCATTTTGTTATAGAAATCGTTTATTCATTACTTTAGTATTAGAATTATCTAAGGATAACCAAAGACCTCAAAATCAGTGGGTATAGTGTACTGATAAGACCTTCGAAGTCACAGGTATATAGGTTGGGGTATTTTGAAATCGTCAAGTTCTTGTAGAATTTAATTAAAAATGAGGTAATTTAACAAAAATTTTACTAATTCTGTAAGAACTTAACAGAATTTGAATAAATTTTGCCAAGAATTTGACAAAATTCTGTTATTCTTCTAAGAATTTAAACAGATTTTCATAGAATATTCCAAAAATGAAGGCTCCAATTATGCTAAACTATTTTGCCAAAATGATAGGGGGACTCGTCTTTTTCATCTTAGGGGGTATTTTTGCCATACCTTCCCTCATTGCACATCCCTAGAATTTTCAATATTAATTTTGAGCCATGTTATTACAGTCACACTTTCTCAACCCTATAGTTGGTAAATAACTTGTCCGTTGCATAGTTTTAATCAAAATTTTAGTGACAATTAAAATTTATTGATTAGCATTTATAATATTTTAATATATAAATTGCTATATTTTGCACTAATTAACCCACTTAACATTCGAAGCAAAATAGCTCACAGTTTGATAGATCAGTATTTTTAAAACACTTGAAAAGAGTCTGTCATCAACTCAAATATAAATGCATTTCTACATTATTATCAACAAAATATAATATTATGTAAAAATATCTATAAATCATCAATTCGTTTGACTCTCTGACAGATAAATAAACTTTTCTAGAATAGAATATATTAAATAAATCGATTCCGGGATATAATTAACTACAGATACTATAGAATATACTCAGAGGAAGCCAAGGGGGGGGGGGTATAGCCTAAATTTTTTGCAAAATACCCCCTTCCCTGACTTTTGCGCCGTAAAATTTTTGGTTTTTTAACTTACTTTTTTTACCCTGTGCATTTTTCATATTTTGAAAAAATTATACCCCTCTCCCTGACTTTTTTGAGAAAATGTTCTCAAAATACCCCCCCCCCTGACTTGGCCGACCTTGGCTACCCCTGGAATATACTATAGAACAGATTAATAATTTTGAGGTCAATATTTAAATTCAATCTTCAAATTATAATTAGTTTTGATTAAAAATATGACTTTCATTGATAATTATCATTCCTTAAAATTAAAGGTCGGTCTGATTCCAAGCGTCGTTCAGATCGGAAGCGCCGGCGTATTTTGATGCTTGTCCTGGTAGTGGTGGTGTTTGCTGTTTGTTGGCTCGTAAGTAGACAATATTCTACATTTTTACTGGACATTTATATTAAATGATATATATTTCACATTATTTTATTATTATAACATTTGTTTCTCAACTGTTGTTATAATAATTATTAATAATATTTTTTCTCTCTTTTGCTCTAATTTTTTTTCACTTTCTTTCCTTTCTCTTTCTCCCAATGAAATGCAACGCACAAACCAAAAGCCAATTAACTTTTATCACTTGCTGGTCGATTCTGGTGTTATTATTCAAAACTATCACTTATTTATTTCGGTAATTATTCTCATATGAATTACTTTATTCTGCATTAACTATTGTATAAATTAATGATATTGAACCCACGATTCGCTCCTAATGTATAATTTATGCGTTTAATCGATATATCATTTTATTTTCTTAATTAATCTAATATACACTAAAAAACTTATTGATTAGAATTTAAGACCCGTTCACCACTTAATTGTTTTATTTTCTTAAAAAAGTTTTTTTTTAAAACTATTTACTTAAAAAATCTTTTCACTTAACAAAAATGAAAAGTTCAATCCACTGCTTGTGACTCAATCAAAGAGTCGGAGACATTTAATGAGCCCTACAATCTATATCGAGCGTAAAACTTCTAACATATATGAAGCCATTTAGTGTAAGACATTTTCTTCACTAACGGCTGTGACATTTAAGTGATAAAAAATACTGAATTAATTGCTAAGAATTTACAGTTTAATCGCAAGTCGTAAATGTGAATTCACTGCAAACAAATTAGAAAAACTAAGAAAACTATTGAGAGTTTCAAATGTACAGAGGGTGGACTATTAACGAAATGAACGAGTTTGCAGTGGAATTCTTTTAAAATTACTAGTTCAAATATTATAATTTACATATAAAAAAGTTTATAGCACCCTCCGCTATCATTGTATGCTATTATTGTATTCGGTGGACTGGATTGGTGATTAATAAGACAAATTAGGTAATTTTATGACACATTTGTTGTTAACTAAAGATATCTCAAAAAGTATAAGTGATTGATTTACGTGAGCAAGCTTAAAAATAAGTTCAATAAATGCTAAAAATTTTATATCATTGTAATAAGCTCATTTAGCATCTAGATAAAATACAGTAGCAGAAGGAAATTTGACAGAAATTCATTTTTAACACAAATATTT
This sequence comes from Liacarus xylariae, assembly GCA_034693365.1. NCBI lineage: Eukaryota > Metazoa > Arthropoda > Arachnida > Sarcoptiformes > Liacaridae > Liacarus > Liacarus xylariae. The sequence goes on from JAQFXN010001940.1 coordinate 10,555, forward strand.
GAACTAGTAATTGACCAAACCAGGGAAAAAACAACAAAATAATTTTTCTGTATTTGCATTTAAAGGCTTTTTAAATAAGATTATTTTATCTATTTTTCAAACTTTAACAAATTTTTCAATTTCTTATTAATTATATGCTTTCAACTATTTATCAATTTTGAGATTAATTTACGAAAATAATTTACAAAATTTATTTATTAAAGTTTGAAAAATAGATAAAATAATCTCATCTAAAATTCCTTTAAATGTAAACACAGAAAAATTATTATAATATAATAATATTAGTATGTTTTTCCTTGGGTTTGGTCAATTGTGAAACAATTTGACTACAAACTCGTTCATTTCGTTAATAGTCCACTCTCTGTAGTTAAAGTGATTAGAGATAAGATGAAGAAAATGCAAATGTTTCTAAAATTCAGATCATTTGACATTGAGATTATTGGCATAAATAATTTAAATCTTTTATCTTAAGTTAAATCTAGATAAATTTGAATATTAGCATATTGCATTTCAACAAGACTCATCACAATATTTATTACAGAACAGATCATTTATAGAAAATTTTGAAGTATTCTCAAGAACTCAATTTTTAATTTAAGTGAAAGGCTTGAAAAGTATAATTTGTTTACCGAAATATATCAGTTCTCTTTCTAATTGAAGTCTAAACTTATTTGTTTATTTCAATTTCATTAAAACAATAAACAGAGAGTTAATAATAAAATGTTTGGGTTTTGTAAATTACTAATAGCTTGGCTAAAATTAAATTAAATGCAATTTATAAACGATTCAGAGATGCGGGAATTTAAATCAAGGAATAGTAACCGAACAGAATTCTTAAAAAGAATAAGAGAACCTAATTTTAAATGCTGGATTTCCTTTATTTGGACAGATATTCAACAGAATAAACGACACTTCCCATTTATACCCCGCTCATCCTCTCTGATATATGTGCTATAATTGAATTTTAGAACACAAAAAACAGATAACATTTAAAGAGATAAATATTGATAATAAAGTCATTAATAAACTAGAATTTTCCGAAATGTAATAAAATTGAAAAATTAATGATTGTCTCAAATCAGTTAAGAGCGTCTTATTTGACGGATGTGTAAGACGTCTATCGCTGCTAAGTGTTGGCCAAACCTATGCCTAACAAACTTATAAAATTAAACATTGATATTGACATCCAATTAAATTAAGTCTTAATATCACTACTAATACCAATCTCTTACATAAATCTCATGACATTTTTCTTATTTTTATTCTTCAACTGGCAATCAATAGTGCCATTGGTTTGCGATGTCCTCTGTTTGGTAAGAATGTTGAATACAATTTCTTTTTACTAATCAATAATTAATTTCAATTTGAAAAAATTACATCTAATTCTCACTAAAACTATAAATAATTGTATTGAAGAAAACGTGTAATTAATTTAATACAAATTGATTGCAATTGAAAAATAACTAATCGTCTAATAAATTAAATCCTAATTGCAGTTACAATCCATTTATCTATTGTTGGCTTAACTCTACGTTCAGGAACGGAGCGAAAAAGTTTTTCTCTTATCTAATTAATTGCGATCTGAGACCAGTGGTTAATATTTCTGAAGGGAGAAGAAGGTCTTCATTAAACGATAACGAAACCAAATTGGATACTGTCGTGACCACTGCCACCACAAATCTGGGTAATAAGAAATGTTCGCTTACACTACAGGAATCACCCGATAATATCAGTGCCAATGCTGTCAATGTTCACGCAATAGATGTCGAACACGACGTTTAGCTGAAATTAATTAATTAATACAATATTTTTGGGCTCTTATTGTTCTCATAACTACAATATAGTTCTCTCGTCTCTACTATTAAATGCACTTTCACTGGAGTCAAATCCATTTATTTTGTTAGTTATGTATAAATCATTTTTAAATTTTGATTAAACGCCAGAATCGTTGGAACTCTTCAGAAGCAGAAGTAACAGATTCTTGTTGAAGGACACGGTTTTAACATTGTTTTGTTCCTTTTCTTAACATTTTCTGTCATTATTTTCTCCGATGATCTCCTATTCCTATATCAATGCACTATAAAAACTCAAAATCTATTACATTTGATATTTCCCTGTTTTAATTGAAAATATTAGAGATTTAGAAATTTGATTGTTTGATTGGATCCATATATAAATTATAATTAATGTGCTGTTTCTACCAAATGAGTGGGTTAAGGGCTCTAACTTGAACCCTGAAAACTGCCTTTCATACCTTTGATTTAGGAGTGATAAAAGCGGTTTATAAATGTCGGACCAAATATATATTTGAGATTTTAATATAAATCTTGAATAATCAATCATTGAATTCATCTGAATATATGACTGAATAGTGAATACAATTAATCGTCTGAATCATTGACTTATAAACTTATAAGTGTTAACTTATTTGTGCGAACTTTCTATTATATAATTGATTATTGTATTAATATTTATTCAAAAAAGTGAATAAGTTTTTTACGAACAGAAGTTATGCTTCTATAATATGTAAAATATTTACAAAACATTAAATATAAGAATTATTGAGTATAGTTATAATGTATTTACAAAACAGTATTTAAATCGCTATTACAAACTGTAAAAGAAAAACTTTCTACAGATGTTCTTATAATACAATAGAGCAGTCATGGCCAACTCAGAAAATTAGGGGTGTTCACAATTTGATAAACAGATTGACTATATCTTAAAGTTGAAAAATTAGATTTCATTCAATATATTATTATTTGATTTATGTATTTCGATTGGTTCTCGAACATGGGGAGCATAGCAAACCACTAACGCTTTATTTTCACTAATGCTATGAAATTTACTTGACAAATCCACAGAAACAGCAGTACACATATGCGCACTCAATGCATTACATCATTTAGTTAACTACTCTCTTTGAGACTCAATGCGTATTTCAATGCAATTTATAGAATATTTTAAGTAAATTTTAATATTCAGTACTTATTTCAAATCTGTAGAAATACTAAGAGTTATATTTATCCCTATAATAATACTTAAAGTAATATTTACCCTTAGAGTAATATAGAGTAAGTGATAAGCAAAACTCAAACTTTGCGCTCATTTTTGATATTTAATTCATTCACTTCATTCATTGCCATAAAAGTAAAGGTATCTTATTATTTGTAATATCCATATAAATCGTTACTTAAAATACTATTTATTTATTTATAATTTCAATGCGTTTATCGAA
>JAQFXN010001941.1:0-13786 GCA_034693365.1 Liacarus xylariae
TAGTACAGTCAATCCCATTTATAGTGAACCCCTTTGGAAGATTCTGTGAAATTCTATTTAAATTCTAAAAGACATAAAATTTTGTCAAATTCTGGTAACATAATCATAATTACTTACAGAATTCTGTCAAATTCTGTTAACATAATCATAATTACTTACAGAATTCATCATAATTTGTCTGAATTCTGTCAAATTCTGTTAAGTACTTAATCGAAATTATATTAATTTAAGTCATTTTTAATTAACTTCTGCAAGAATTTGACCATTGCGAAATACTCCACCCTATACCCCCTGTGAATTTGAGATCTTTGGCTACCCCTAAGCTTAATAATAAATGGGTATTCACTTTATTCGGATCCACTCTAACCGGGAATGACTAAAATCTATATTCTATTCAAAGGTTTATATTTTATTGGCAATGAACAAGTTGCATTTTAAATTTGAACTATAATTAACTATTTATTAATTCAAAATTCCTATTGACTTAGATTTCAACGACAAGTTTATATGTATTTACTTCAACGCTATTTACAATTAAAATATCGATCAGAATCTGAATCAAAGATCAGATTATTGAGACTAATGAACAGTTTAAAGGATTTACAAGTCCTGAATCAAACATATATTCGGTTTTATTTTGAAGAAAAACCGCAAAGTTTTAGTCCACTTCTCAAAGAAATATATGACACAACGACTCCATATAATTAGCAAAAATTTGCATAAAATCATTTGTTAATTAAATATTAATTTCAAATAAGTTGTAAATAATGTAGAAAACACTGTATTTATATTTTCTATTTTATAAGTAATAAAATATAAAAAGTTAAAAAAAACTTTTTGTCGATAATATATCTAATGTTTAGTCTTTATACAATATCTTGCCCCATGTTGACCCCCAAAATAGGTTTATGAAACTAGTGAATATGTTTAATGCTAGGGGAAATTTTGAAAATTCCAATTGATGCCAAAATATTCATCTCATTGACCCAAATCAAGCCATACAACCATGGAAAGATGAATCTCTAGAGCGAGATTTGCTGGCATTTTCAATGCAAGCTTATTTTTAAAAATCAAGAATTTACTTTTTAGATAAATGTTTGTCATTTTCAATAATTTATAAGTGAATTCAGAATTCCCTAAATTTAACGCTTGATCTATACAATTCATTAGGAATTTTTGAAATCCATCCACTAATTCAAAAGATATAAACAGTTTATCATTTTATGTTCTTTGCATTATATGTACCAAATGAGTAAACTTGGGGAAAATTTCTAACACATGTTCTTCTATTCTTCAAGGCTTATTTTGTTCATATGATACAAATTTTAATTTATAATGTAATCTGAATGAAATTCTATGTTTGAGTTTTGTCTCCTAAATTTTAATGTTCAAGGTGATTAAAATTAGAAATTCAATATTTAGAAACTTGTTTAAAAATTGATCAAGGTGAATTTTCAAATAAGTTGCTAAATTATTGACAATGACAGACATTTATCTAAAAAGTAAATTCTTGGTTTTTAAAAAGCTTGCACTTAAAAATGCCAGCAAATCTCGCTCTGGAGATTCATTTTTTCATGTATATTTAAATGATACCTAAAAATTTATGATCAGAGTCCAATTCAAATAAAACTAAAATAATCATTTTGTTTAAACCTCTGCAAAACCATGAGAACGCGCCACTAGCAGCTAGACAATCTGTCACTTTTCATACATGATGTATTGAATATACAGTAACATCATAACCAAAATTTTGATATTGAGTTTCCACTTTATCGATATGTCCTTGTTAATCAAAGTTTATTAAACCTAAAACTAGTACTAATACAAAACCTTTTTTTTACTCAAATAATATTTTTAAAATATAAATTAAACCATCACTAAATCTATTCATGGACAAATTCAAACAGGTTGTAAGAACTGTTAAAATTGAACATACCTTTACTGTATTTACAAAAAACATTCTGAATACAAGATTAAGGGAGAACATAGCGTAGACATAAGTGTACTAAAAGTGCATCCGTTCAACAGAGTGTCTGATTTAGTTCTAAAATATTGAAAGAAAATTGTCTTTATTTATGATAAATAGTTGGGTTCTATAGTACTAATTGTGTTATACTCTGGGCGTCTACGAAGTGGACGATTTGAGTTTTATGGTTGAGAAGAAAATCAAAAATAAAAAACTTGTTCTCAATATTGGTTGTAATTACGGGTGTTTTGTGCACATAAACCTTTGTTTCAAGGTGTATCAAATATTTTAAAGCTAGGAAATAAAATAGCATGATAAAAAAATTTCTAAAGTAGATTTTCTTCCCTCTTCTAGTATTTATTCTAGAAATTTTTAAAAAATTCTTGAGTTTTGAGACCAATTAGTGCCATTTTGTAAATAATGTTGATAACATCATAAACTTTCGATTAAAGTGTCAATGGGTTCCAAAATTTACTTTTCTAGTGTTGTTTGAAAAAATTCATAAATGAAGTTTTAAATTATTTTGCTTAATTAACTAACAACGATGCTCTTGACCTGTTTTCAATTGAATAACATGCATTGGTGAAAATCTGAAGCACAACCTGGACATTACACGCGGCATATCTTGAATAAAATTTTTTCAATGGTAACAACATCTCTATGTAATAAAAACATGTCCAAAAATTGAACAATTTTCACAATAAAATCCATTTTAAAGGTGTTTTTGAAGGTCTCTAAAATAAATACTTGATATGTTAGAGGGGTAAAAATTATAGACAATACTTTTGGTCAATAGGGCTACAAATTCCATATAAGAAATTTCTGATATCTTGTTGTTTTATGCCTTAGCTTTAAAATATTTGATACACTTATTACAATATAAAGTAGTTGAAAATACTTTTACTATAATTTTACAAAACTCACTATTTCTGCTGCATTACTGTCCAAACCCGTTGTTGGCTCATCGATGCACAATAGATTGGGCTTGATAGTTTTGGTCATCTCTATCGCTATTGTCAACCGTCTCTGTTCACCACCACTGCATTTGTCAACACTTGTATCGCAAATATCGCCAATCATTAACTCATTTAATATATTCTCGACATTAAACTCGTGTGAAATCCAATTCACGTCTCTCTTATGTCCACTATTTTTCAATTTTGAGGCATAGATTAGATTCTGTTTTGCAGTCAAACCCATAATCAAGTGTTCCTTTTCGTGTTGTCCCACAAAACAGGCCTTAATTTTTCTCTTATTATTCAAATAGAATTTTGTACTCCGGGTTAAACCTGAACTAATTTTTCCGTTAATACAATTCAAGAGAGTTGTCTTCCCGGCACCGGAGGGTCCCATTAATGCTGTAATTGTGCCGAAATCGACGCATCCGTACAAATGATTTAAAATAACTTTCTCTTTACTGAATATAAAGGGTTTAACGCAATACGTGAGGTCAGCCCAAGCGATGGCTATATCGCTGTTATTAAACATCTCATCCATTATTATATTTTTACACAAATATTTGTAATTATTTATTAAGTCTTTTTACACTATTCACCAAAAATTGTATAAATGATTTTAAAAGGGTTTATCTTAAAAATTTTAAAACAAACTTATTAAATAATTTCAACAGTATCATTTACTAAATTCAAAGCTTAAATATACGCATAAAGATTTAATGAACACTTATATAATTATAACCTAAATTACTTAGGATTTAAATTGATAAGGTGCAATATTCAATGAAAAAAGTAACTCGTGCTTAATCTAAGAATTTATTAAAAAAAAACATTTGAAATTAAAAATAATCGCTTTATAAATTAAATTAATTTTTAAAAATATACTTTATTTTAATAGTCATTGATAAATTGTTTTACTCCTTCCTGCATTTCCGTAATAATGACAATATTAAAACAATAAGCTATTACTCCGGACACAACTTCATTAATAGAGTTGTTTTTATAGAGGAAAACAATTCAGAAATAAGCAAATAATTCACAATGATAAATTAAATTTCGCAGAAATGATAAAACAGGGTTAAATGAGCAACTTTTTATAAAAAAAATATATTAAATTTTGAAATAAAAAATGACTTTATATATCATTGATTTTTAAAATTATTTGATTTAATTAATATCTTATTACTAAAAATAAAATACTTTATTACTTAGTATTTATTCAATATTAGGAAAATAATTTCAAAATGAGATTTTTAATTACTTTATATACTTTTAAAACTTTCACATAAATATAGTTTTACTTTAACTTGATTATTTGGAAATTATTGCACTAATGTTGGCCAAAGGGAAGTTATAAAGTGAAGTACCTTTTTAATCGGAATATAGGTTTCTCATTATTTACTAAACGGATTCAGGTAAACTCAAGATATATTTAATCTATCCAGCTAATACACTACTTTCTTATTGTTTCTTGTTTATTTTATATTTTTAAAGTAATCTAAAGCTTAATAGTAATACTTAATAATTTGAAATATAAATTATGTTATAAAGAGTTTCTATGAATTACTCCGTTTGAATTAAAAGCTCATTTATTGCTATCGTTCACTGATTTCTCAAATAATATAAAATAAAGCAAGTTAATAAAAAATTAGTCTATTAGCTGGACAGATTAAATATATCTTGAGTTTATATGCAAATGTGATAACACCCGGAATACCAAACTGAAATTTTGATCACATCAAGTCTGAGACATCAACTTGCGAATGCATTAGATCTTCCCATGCCTATTTTGAAAAATGTTTAAAGACACTGTTTGTGGAACATTATGTTAAATTTTTTGCATATTTCAGATTATTTTTTTAAGTTTTACATTGAAAACTTAGACATTTCAAAAATAGTCTTTCACAAATCTCTCTCCATAGTTCCAAATTAGCAAATCTGCTATGCCACAACTGCAAATACCCCCAAACATTTGAACAAAATAGTTACCCACTTGGCTTTTTCGCATCCCTGAACGAATAGATGTGCAGTAAGAAATCAGCACAGTTTGATTGACAAACTCTTATCTTCATGCCCCATGGTATTTTTTGAAATATAAAAAATATTCTAATTTATTATAAGCAATGGTAATTTAGGAAACGTTTAAACGTGATTATAATTGCATTTTAATTCAGAATATTTAATGAAAAAGTACATGTTTAACTGGTGTTCAGCATGTGTAGTATAAAATAATCGATCCAGAAAATTTACCTTTGATCTTATCCTTGAAAAAAAATAAAATGAAATATGTACAGATACAGTAGGTGAAAATATGAAGCACAATATCTCACTTACTAACGCAGCCTTATTAAATGGTTTCGTCCTGTAATAATAAAATGCTTAAAAATTGAACAATATTTTTTCACTAAAGCACATTTTAAAAGAATTTTTGAAGATTTCCAGTATAAATACTAGAAATTATAGGGGAGTAAAAATTCAGAGGCACAAACTAATAACAACATGTAAAAATATATGCATTGTATACAAAGGGAAGCATTGCTTAATGTGAGCACAGAATGCAAAGTGAATCCTCTCTCTATAACCCCTATATTAAATCCAAATGAGCCAATGAACGCTTTGACAACTCACCTATGATGGTTCCCCCAATACTGCATTCTATGTTTCATTTCATATTTAATCGTCAATATATTGTGCTGTAGTTTGTTGTGCAACCATATACATGAGGGGCTACATTAGAGGGGTGGCATTTCCATTAAGCAATAAGTAGTACGCAATGCTTCCCTTTGTATACAATGCATATATTTTTTATAAGTTGTTATTAGTTTGTGTTCTGAATTATAGCCAAAGCTAATAGATAATTAGGCCACAAAACCACACTAGAAACTTATTAATAATGTTTAAACCTGTTTCCCTGTAGTACCCGCTACATGAGCTTTTTCTCCGGAAATTCACAACTAGGCTTATTATACAGTGGGAATCATTTTAAACTGAACGGACAAATGATTGATTCTTACTCATTAGCTTTGAGTTTTCTTTTTGACTAAACTGTGATCGATAGCCAAAATATTAATTTGAATGAACATAAAGTCTCATATAGTCAATCGTTGAAAGACAATGTATCAAATTCTTTATTTTGAATTATTTGATATTAATGTTAATCTTTCGGTTAAAGATTAATCAAATATAAAAACTCAAAGCTAATGAGTAAGAATCAAGCTTACCATCCGTCCTCTTTTGAAAGATCTAAGCTGTATGTGTGACCGATTGCTTAATATCAACATTAAATAAAAACTGAGTCATTCACCGAGTTACTTTATAAAAAGTTTATTATTTCAATTTATTTTGTAAAATAAATTAACATAAAGCGAAACACTGATGATAAACCCTCGTTTCTAATATTAAAATTCATTATTATAATAATCGATATAAGCAGAAATACTTATATGCAAGTGCTAAGCAGGTTGATCTTCGGCAATAGCCTCGAGGCTGTTAAGGAATAGTTCGAACTATTCTAAGGAAATATCGAACTTTCTATAAGAATCTCTATCAGACATGAAATATAAAATAACTCTGTTTATTTCAGCTAGATTTCTAAATGTATATGGATATATTTTACATGATTTTTACTGAATAATTTTATATTTCAAAGAAAGCACATCTCTCCAGGATATCTTAACGGATGAGAGAGCAAAACAATGTTCTGTCTCGATATAAATTTATTCTCTATTCTGTTCTCTATTCAGAGTCTTATTTCTTAGGAATCTATAAATAATATTATTTAAATGCTAGATTATTTCTATTTCTTCAAATTACTCTAGTTATATTTTAAATTTCCCAGTAAACTAAAAAGAAAATAAGATAATTAAAGATTTAGTATAGGTAATTATATCTTATAAAAAAAATTCAATTGTGCTTTTCTTTATACTTTGGATAATAAGCTCGGATATTTTAACGCAGTTTAGGCTTGCGTTGGGGAAAAGTTTCAATCATTTGTTGGTATTTTGAGCTCCTCTGATATAATTATGAATGTTCTTGGGGATCAAAACTGTGAATAGAGAACAAAAATTGACAGTTTTTCAAAAAGATTTTAAGGATCATATCAACTCTCGAATTTAAAATTTATTCAAAAATTAGTCCCTTATTCAAATATCCGTTTATCCAGATCTTTTTTCATTCAAATAAGCTCCCCTTCACTTTCCGGGATGCTTGTCCCGAAATGGCTCTTCATTGCAGCACAAGCTTACACTGCCTTAAAAAATAAGAGATAATAAGACATTGTCTATGATTTATGTACTGAGGCTACTCTTTATCACAAGATTTTGGAATACATTTATAAAATATAAAATAAAAATTTTTAATAATTTAGTTTAACTGTTAGAGAATCACAGGATTTAATTATTCTGTAAAATATATAAATGATAAATTTGGAACTTTGACAAATTAATTAAACTTATTATTGCCATTTCACAACTGTTTCCTTGCTCAATTTAGAATCTGTTTTTCTAACAACTTACGGATAAAATAAGCTTTAAATTCTACATGCAGAACTTTATAACAAGACTAGGCTAACAAAATTTAGACAAAATTTCAAAAAATATTCAAAGAAACGACGCCTTTGGCCTTGTTTTCTCAAAATTGCTATGGAGATACCTCGCGAGCGACTTAGGGGGCATTCCTCGCTGTACTCCCTTTGCCCTGCACTTCTCTGCATTATAGCGTTAAAGTCATTGAAAGAAGGAAAACTCAATATGAAAATATAAACTTGTTATGTCTAACATCAAGATCAAGTTTAATAACTAAATCTAATATTATTGAATTCCGGCAACAATCGGGATGGAGAGGATAGGGATAGACTTACAAACAAATAACTTTACTCTATAGGGTAGTATAGGGTATAGATTACACCCATAAAACACTTGTTATGGCCAACTCTGAGTCAGATGTTATTTCGCATCTATTTATGAATAGGAAAACATATTAATACAAAACTATTGTATAATCTAAAGCTTGTTATTGTCATCAATATTATAATCACTTCTATTGATATACATGTATACTATGTATGAATAATTCAAATATGATATAACTTACAGTTTATTAATTGTGTTACAGTAATAGATAACAACAAATATCTAAAAAATATAATCCCAGAAAGTTTTTTTTTGCATAAATACCTTTTGACTATCAGCTCCATTAAGCTGTTCCACATCCGCACCAATTAGTGTCACAAATACTGCCAGACATACGATTAGTGTAATTGTTTGCCAATAAGTCATAATTGTATAGAGAAGTCTACTGTAAATCAGTGGTAAACCCAAAATTGAATTATTAATGTTCTTAAAGATGAGATTAGTTTAGTAGTCTTTGAGAGAAACTAATTGAGAAGAAGAAGAAGAAGAATAGAGAGGAAAAAAAAGTTCACAAAATTAAACGAAAAGTTTTATGTTTTAATATTTAATTAAGAAATTATCTCAAAAAAAAAATTTTAATTCATATAAAATAATTATTTAACAATACATTTATTATTCCAATGAATAATAGAGAAACTCAATGAACAAAAGTAAGAAACAGGTAATGTTTAAAGATATAGTTCAGGTGCTGGTTCTGGTGCACTACGCGAATTCCGAATCTCACTTTTATTCTATTGCAGTTGAGATATATTATAGAAAGTTTTTGGCCAAATGTTAAAACATATAGAAATATATAGAGAAAAATGTATGTGTTTTTAGTGCCTATCGATCGGCGCGCATGAGATGTGCCGAACACTTATGTATGTATGAGAGAAAACTGTCTGTCACTATAACTTTGTCTTCTTATTTAGTTGTTATGCCTGTGCCGATCAATGCTTTGTTCCATTGTATCGGTGGCACAATTGTGAAACAGGAATACACTTAAAAAATTAATAATAAAAAATAAGCTTAATTTCATTATAAATAATTTAACATTTGGGCGGAAATAAATTCTATTAAGTATTAATTTTTTAAAAAAAAGTATTCCTATTCCTATTTCACAATCAACATCCGTGACAAGCGATACATAGGACCAAAACACAAACCGCTCCGAACAGAAAAAAGAAACATGAGACAAAATTACTGTATCAGACAGAACATAACCTTGTTGCTTTACTGATGAGCAATAGGGTAAGGCCTGGAAAACCTCCTTTAAAACAAAAATATAATAAATAAAAAAACACTTACAGTTTACCCTCGATTACGACCCCCACCCAAATAATGGCTTTTGAAGAATTAGTCCCACAAAAACATATTTCTAAAATACTATATTTTTATATATAATTCTTTAAAAAATATCTAAAGACCATCACAGAGGTTTGAAAAAAGTCTTCAGAATTTGATGAAATTTTAATCATTATTACAGCACACTATATGGTGGATAAATATTCAAAAATTATATTTCTAAGTAATGTAGTTTTCAAGAAATAAGCAATTAAAAATTGTTACATTTGTATTAAGAATAATAAATTTTATGTGATTTTTGATGAACTTATTCAAATGTGGATGCAATTGTTGAAATGTCAGGATATATTGTCATGTGCAGGGGACTATTATCATTTTCATCATCATCAATTATGGTATTTTCACTATCGAACAATGTTAAACAATGTCAAAATGTCAAATAATGTTAAAAATCAACATGTTATCCGTCGATTACCAAAATTTTCTCTCCAGATTCTGGTACAGTTTGATATGGTCTTTTAAATATTACAAAAAAATTTTTGTAACCTTGGTATAACATGCTTAAATTATTGATTTAAAAATTCAATTCTTGTTTTTGCTATTGAAATTTTTCTTATTATTAAATATTATTATTAATAAACATTTTTCTTCAATCACTTTAAAAGTCTTTTTTGAAATTTTTGAATTATTAGTTTTATTATTATTTACATTCGTATTTTGATATTAAATAGTGATCTAGATTGCAAATGTTTGGAGTTATACAAATATTTTTCTCATTGTTTGTTGTCGTATGCAATACTAGTCATTAAAACAACATCCTCGTTTTATTTTATAAACATGATGTAAAAGTACCGTGATGCCCGTTCATCAGAATAGTATAAAAATTTATTAGAACTGTGTATTTATTTTAAATTCTAAGCATCTACAAAAATTTTAATTGTTATAGATTAGTAAAATGAAAAGGTTTAAAAACAATAATTAAATCCCAGCTTAATTTTATCGCAAAATCATACGATATATTGTACTTAATATCAAATGAGTATTTAAGCCACGAAGTTTTACAATATTCTTTATATGATTGCATAATTGTACGATTATGTGTAAGCATATCTGTATAGATTAGAAAATTTTCATCATTAGCAAATGAAATTTCAAAAATAATCTCTTTAAACTAAAACCTTAATTATTATAGTTAATTAAACATATGGTTGCATATGTTAACTATGTGCTAAAATTTTTTCTATTTGATATAATTAATATTCTATTTTTATTATTAGTGTATTAATTTTTATAATAGGTGAACTTGTTTGAAAATCTATAATGAACTTAAATCTACTTAATTAAATATTGATGGTTCAGAACAGATAGACAGTTCACGATAGACTTGTCGTCTGCGGACCACATAATTGTAAATTATAGAGTACTACTTTCCCTGCTTCAAAGAAGTACCAGAACCAGAACCAGAATTGCCACTTTATTTGATTAATTCATAGTTATATTATTATTTACAACTTTTAAAATTATCAATAATTCAACTCTGATTTAACTCAACTAAACATCTCTTCTATAATTCAATTCCACTACAGTATTTAGATTAGAAGCAAATAAATTAGTAGTGTTTTTAAGTTAATATTTATATTAACACAATATACTTTTAATAGTATTGATTAAATTACAACCTGCAATTTTTCCTAATTTTTTTTAACTCTCCGAGAAATAAGTAAAAAAACTGACATCGAGGAATACCTAGGCTTAAAATGCACAGCAATCCAATCAATTATTTTTTCTATAGCTTCTCTTCGTTAGTTAAAATTAATTTCAACCCCTTCTAACTCCTAAATGCCAATATTAAGAGAATTTTACTCAGAATTTCTCCCTCAATCGATTTCCATATATTTCTTTATTCGTCTCTATTTTGTTTAACCATGAATTTTTGACGCAACTTTCATGTATCGCTGAATGGGTGGTTCAAGTTATGTCTGATGTATCTCAAGGAAAACTCTGGTTTATAGTATTGCATGTTAAAATACATTTGATTAACTTGAACTTCACTGGCCATAAACTATTATTATGCGTTTAATGCGCCAATATATTAAGGTGTAATATATTTTTATTGCAAGAGAAATTACCAATGTTTAACTAGCAATTGTTATTCAACTTTAGAGATACATTTGTGATTTTAACATTTTTAACACATACAGTACATATAAATTTACACTCCATATAAAGAAAGTCTTTTTAATTTGAAAAAACTGAACTTTGGATTTCTTTAGATTTTTTTTGACTCATTTTAAATATAATTTATATTATTTACAACAGTATTATCATTATTAATATTATTTTCCTTAGTAAAACATATTTTTAGTTTAATATAAATTCTAGTTCAGGCCTGTGCTCATGACACCCTCCCTGAAAAGTCAGCGGAATAAAAGCATTTCTTGACCTTTGATTTACACATAAATCATATGACATGATATAAATCAAATAAGATTAATATTATGTTTTAGATTATAGTTTTGATTTAACTTTAGCAGTGATTTATTGATAATTGTGATTATAAGAGATTATCTTACTTTTCACGAAATATTTGTAACATTATTTTCTGAAAAACCGCATTTTAGGTGTGATGAGCACAGGCCTGTTCTAGTTTAACAAAATTTTTAAATTACTTGTTAGATAAAGTCAGGAGTAGTCAAGACAGGCCGAGTCATAGAGGATATACTGTATGTAGAGGTAATTTGTGAAAATATTCTCAAAAAGTCAACTTAAGTATAAAAATTTTCAAAATATGAACAGTTCACAGGAGCAGTAAGGTAAAATATGATATTTTTACACCTACGGCGCAAAAAATCAGGGAGATATTTTGCAAAATCTCAAATTTAAAGTGTATTTAGGCTATACCAATGCTACCCCTGGATAAACTATTCATACATTTTCATGATTTACAATACAATTAAAACAGGCAAACAATAATTATGTAATTTTATTTCTGTCAATATTTTAATTCTTATATTTTTAGATCTGAAATATGATTATAAATCATAGAGTATTTATTGATCTGAAATATGAAATAACAAAAATGTTGAGTTTTATATTAATCACCTCAGACTTCACTCCTGTACTTTAGAGTCTAGACAAAATTCAATCAATGTCGAGAACAGGAGCGTAACCTTATGGTGACTAAGTTGAAGCTCTGATTTTTTCTATCTCAGAAAATCACAGTAAAGCTTATAAATTAAAAATTAATACTCTTAATATTGACTAACAAACTTATCAGGATATTTCTAAATTATTTAATAAATCATATTTTTAATAACTTATAACACATTTAAAATTAGAAAATTCTAACATTTGAACTATAAATATTTAAGATAGCTATTTTATCAAATAATATTTAGTAGATGCATGTTATTAGTTGAAAAAATGAATTCAGCTTAGCAAGTATGTATTAATTTAAAAATTTGTCAATTCAAGAATCTTAAGCAAAAGTATGGTCAAAAATGCAATTATCTGAAAATTAAATAATGTTTTTTAATTAAGACTATTCATAAATGTTTAGATAATTCAATTAATTGATTTACTGACTTCATAGCAGCGGAAATAATTGATAGTAAATAACTTCCAACACGAGAATCCCACTCTTCTATCGGCCATTATTTCAGTTGTAGACAATAACTAAAAAATATTTTTTATTAAAAATAAAATCATGTCTATTTAATAAATTTAATTATTTAAGTGAGGATAAATTGAGTGTAGTAGCTTTGTAGTAATGTTTGCCGCCTTCTCAGCTAAAGGGGACTGGTTGGATCCCAGCAAGAGGTCCCAGCACTTCTGATGCTTGATCAAAAAAGTATTTATCTACTCAGTTGCTCTCCTTTCAATGATAGCAATTAGCAGTCACTTGTTCTAGATGGAGTGGATAAATTGCATCCAGCACTTTTAGTAAAACATTCGGCGACTACGCCTATACCGAATGAAACCAAAAAGAGTTCGCGAAAATGAACGAATGAATAAATGAAAATAATTTGATGAAAAATAGACTATGGATTTTACATTCAGTATAATGGTATGAAGCTCGTTATATTTGTGAACCTAGGACTTCAAATTGAGCTTGGCACTTATTAAATCCTGTGATCTTCAGCCTGGGCCTGGAAGCCCCAATCCCTTATAGCCTGGCATGGACTGGGTCTTACCCATTCTCATCTCTACTATACATAATTCAGTTTATAATCTTAAACTAAGATGACCAAAAGTTTTTAGGGTATTAATGAAGCTTAATGTAATTTATTTTTTATGAGGATTAAATTATTTTCCATTAATCAAAAAGTTTATTACTATTTGCATTTCAATTTCAGCTTGATTTGTCTGAAAACTGAACACAACTTTGTCATTAAAAAACATTTTAATCAAATCCTACCCACACTTTACTACTAACGAAATTCAACTCATTTGTTAAAATCACACAATTTGTGTAAAAACATAAGTCTATAACTAACTGACTGTCAATTGAACATTAAAAAAGTCTATTAAAATAAGCCATTGGCGTGAAAATGGGAAAAGAAGATCTAAACTAACCTTTAATTTTGTCGATACTCTAATATAATATAAGTATTTATTGTGTTTAATAAATGATTTCATAAGACTTAGCATTAGTTTATGTGATTTATTCG
>JAQFXN010001942.1:0-13782 GCA_034693365.1 Liacarus xylariae
CTTGACTCTCATTACTGTTCTTGAGTTTTGAGGCGTAAATCATATTCTGTTTTGCAGTCAAACCCATAATCAGAAACCCCTTTTCGTTGTGTCCAATAAAACTCGACCTAATCTTTGAGACACAACTCAATCGGATTTGTGTTTCAGAACTTAATAACGAATTATTCATTCCATTCAAACACTTCAATAGCGATGTCAGTCCCGCACCAGAAGGACCCATAACTGCGGTTAAGGTACCGAAATCTAGAGAACCGCTGACTCTATTCAGAATAATCTTCTCATTTCCACAAATAAAAGACGACTTCTTAAACGTCAGATCAATCCAAGCGATAGATATGTCTGAAGACATTGTTTTTTGCATTATTCAAATGAATTTCGCTATAAATTAAAACATTAAACGCTTTAAATATCACATATTGAGTTAACTTCAGTATTACATTCACACATACATAAAGTAACAAGGAAAAAACCTTGAAATCAAGTCAGTATCAAACTATAATCAATTTGAATATAAATTTTACATTGATTTGGTTTAATGAACATGGTAATTTCATTATTAAACGAAAGAATAATGTGAAATATTTTTTAAAAATCAAATTGTTTCAATAATTATGACTCATAAATATTTAGTTATATATTAATAAATTATGAGTCATTCAAATTAATTCTATAATAATAAATAAAATTTTCAAACAATACAAGAATTATTAAAAATAATAGTTATTAGCAGAGAATCAAAAAAATAGATATTTATAAGAATAGAATATTTACTATAATAGTTACAAATAACCAGTTATTTATTTGTTTGCTTAAATTCACTACAAAAATAAAAGTTTAGTCTTCAAATATTAGTTTAAACGTGAAATTAAAGCATTTTCTAGAATATTATTTGGGAAATTTTGCATTTCTAGTGTAAAATTAGTGTAATTAATTAAATGGCAAGAAGAATGGCCTAAATTAACAACAACTAGAAACCTATGCGCGCAAACACTTATTATTTATTGATTGCTTGTATAGTATTGAAAATCTACCGGCAATATGTTTTAGAGTAAAAGAATAAATTGAATTCAATACTGGTTGCGCGCATAGATTTCTAATTGTTGTTAATTTAAATATAATTCTGTGTGAAATAGTCCAACAATTCAAATGACGTTTAGGTCATTATTCCTGCCATTTAATTAAATTTTGTGTTATTTATTATTTTTGAGCACTCTAAGAGCTATTATTTTTTACAAATGACATGTATCTACCTCAAATGATAGTTTAAACTACACTGACATTCTGATCTTGTAAAAAGGGAGTAAAATAAAAATTAAATAATTTACTCTGGCTATAAAAATTAAACAATAAATTTAAAATTTTTGGTACAGGTTATTTTGCAGATACTTTCCTTAGCAACACGTGATTTAGAATGATTGACATTGCTCAATATTTCCGATATTTTCCATTTTGGAGTTGCATAAGAAATTTTAAATATTTCTAATATCAAAGAATTCTTAACAATGACTCAAACTAAAATTTTACTCTACTTGAAAAATAAATCCCGAATGAATTACAAATAAAATTTATTAATTTTAAATGTTATATAGTCTTAAAATTAGAATTATTTCAATATTTATATTCTTATTCTTTAATTAATACCAAAATATTTAGCAAATAACTAAATTAATCATCGATGGTTAAAATAATTGATAACCAATGAAATAGTTATCTATAGTTAGAATAAAACTTCGCTTGAATGGTCCTCAAGCCATGATTGGTCAACATCCTAACTCTTAGGTTCACGCTATAAAGCGATAAAATAGTTTTAATAGGTGACTTTTGATTCTCTGATTATTAGTTATAACTTATAACTTATTACACACACACTTATAAACGCAACAATTAATATAACATCTGTACGAAATCGATCAATAGATGATGAATCACATCTGATCAAGATGAAAATATTGATTATTATTTATTTACATTAAAATAACTTTTTATAAAAATTTCTAAAATTTTGGAAATAGTTTTTTTTAATGTTTTAGCTAGAAATAGGGTTGAGTTAGTGGTTTGATTCTACTTCTATACCGGTATTATAATATAGTAAATTTATATGAATGAACTTTGTATTTCTTCTATTGTTGTTCTAAATATAAATTGTAAATAGTTTTATGACAAGATATTTTATTTAATTTCATGATTTGAAATTTCAAAAATAAATAATTTTACCATTATTAATTAATATATTCTTGATCAAACCAAATTTATATATTCAATTAAACAAAATTTGTACAATATAAAATACTGATTAATTAACTACATTCTATAAAAATAAATATAATCTATACAAACTATTCTTTTGAAAGGTCATTCACCACCAAAGGTGATTATATTGTTGTTATCCAATATACCGTATAATATCTATACAATATCAATAATAACACATGCTACTATGCTTACCTAATTTTATTAAAATAATTGAAGATAAAACTTTAGAAAATAAATCAAATCACTTAATAAATCTTTTTTTTAAAGTTTCCTAGTACAATAAACGATTTACTAATTTGAACATGTTAAAAATTCAACACTGTGAAATTAAAAAATTATTTCAAACTTGTAATATTATTAAAAAACATTTAAAGCAATTATTTTTTAAAAAATAAAGTAATAATTTTAATACAAAATACTGATTTTTTATATTTTTACTATTGAGTTATCTTTATTTGAGTACTTTTTATGTTGATACTATTCATTATATTTCCTAGCTCTATTTATAATAAATTTACAGTAAATTTGTTTATATTAACCACAAATGTGACCATTCTGTAAAATCTATCAGTAATCATAGGAGTGACCAATTGGAGAGAGTTAGCGAATATACCCCTACCTGTTCCCGAAAAAATACCAAAATACCTCTCCTGTCCCAGAAATTTAACGAATACGCTGTATATTAAATAATGTCGTATCTATTGTTATACATTTCTTATTATAGCCGGGAGGAAATCCTCTAAAAGAGATTGCATTTAAAAAACAATTAACTCCTTTTCTACCAAGGCGGAGATGATGGGTAATTTTATTTTTATGTGATTTAAATTTTCTTTTAGTGTTGAACTTGAACTTTCAATATTTCATATTGAACTCCAAAAGTGATAAAACTGCCATAAAAAATATAATTTATATAATTATTACTCGATCAACTGGTACGATTAAATTTCCTTGCTAAACGATAATTTTGATACAATCTCAACTTGACCTTTTCAAAATTATAAATATAGTTTAACGGATCAAATGATTTTAGCTTAGGAGAAGAAAGTTTAATTTGCAAAATGTCAATAAAAATACGTATAAAGTATATGTAGAGTATATGCATATGGGCATGTAATAATTTGGTGCATTTTCATTGTTAGTGGCCATCATTGTTAGTGCAGTGAGTACTTACTATAAATTTTTTACAGCAAGGTCACCTTCTTTGCGGATGTGTTTATTAGTTTATCTATTCTCATGTGAGATAATATTAGTTAATTTCAATCGTGTCCTGAAATTATATAGCAATACAGAAATTTATGTGTGAATAAGCTCTCATTAAACAGTGTTTGTATTGTGTATTTTTAGTACAAATGTTAGTACAATATAAATACAAATCATAAAAATACAATTCGCCAAACATTTTGTATAATATAATCTTTAACAATTTCATTTACCTTAGAATTTTTATATATTTACTTGTTAGAAATAGTGATATATTTATTGAAGTAAAATTTATTAAAAATAATTTATTTATTAAGTAGTTCTATTATAAATTAGTCAAGAAAGAAAATTATAATTAAAATAATTTTTTTATATTTTCTTTATCTTGGCGAAACGAAGTAGAACTGATTGAGATGTCGCAGGTGATTAATTTCATGCATGTGTTGGATAATTTAGAAGATTTTCCAGAAATGATGATTTATTTCTAATCTTCATTTTCATTTCTATTGAAGTTTGTAATACTTAATTCAATATTTACGCTTGCTTATAATTGTTTATTACTATTCAACGAAAACTTTTCATTATAAAATGCAAATAACTTGTAAATGTTTATTTTAAACTATTTATATAATATAATAATTTATATTCTTTTCTATATTATTCTATTACACTAACTACTGACTGTTTCAATTTTACTGAATATTGCAAGTAATATATTTTGAATTCAAACCATATAATATTTGACCAAAATATGTAAATTAGCAAAAAATTTCGTATATTTTTTCGCGTAATTTCGGATTAAAAATGAGTGTCTTTCAACTCTCATTATTAAATTATCCCAAAAGAAGAAATTATGCAAAATACTAGGTAGTGCAACTAGTTCTAACTACATTAGAAGTGATTCAAATCATAATGTTTTACCGCCTAAAATGTTTGATAATAGATTTTAAAAATTTATCCTTTTTTTTATTTATTTTAACTATTTTGTTCAATATATAAATGTATAAAAATAAATTCATTAAATATTTATTGAAAGTTCATGTCAATGATCAATTCAAAAACTGTAATAAATAAATTCATAATGAATATACTAATTTATATTCTTCAAAATATTTACAAACTAAAATAAGAAATTGTAAATTTTAATAAAGTAAAAATTCAATATTGTCAAGTATTTTAGGCAGTACACCATTATGATTTGAAGCCCTCCCAAAGGTAATTAGAATTAATTGCACAACCTAGATTTATTATTTGAATAAATTGTAAAAAAAATTTCCAAAAAACTTTGTCTCAAGATTATTTTTTTAAAATTATTTTAAAATCTTGTCCCTGGTAAGAATTGACAGTTATGTTTTGTAAAAACAAAACTAGTTGATAATTTTGATTCTAAATTGATGAAAATGATATCTTGTCAAAAATAAGAACATACGTGTTTTTAGAAACAAAAAGTCAATTGACACTTTGGCTATGGGGATTTTTTAATTTCTCAAAATTTGTGTAAATCTTGTAGTTTTAATAAAATTTTAATTAACTGTTTTCTATTCCTTTTAAATAATAGATATTTTCTATATAAGGAAAACTAATTCAGAAATAAAGTTTTACAGTCTTATAAAAATGTAGTATTCAAGTGTACAAAAGTGTTGTTTTGCATTCACCCGTATTTATGTACAGAACAATGAATTGGATGTTCTAAAGATTTGTTGTTAAGAAATGATTCCATTTTAAAAATTGAGATTAGTCTTATTGTTATTGAGAATTTAATATACTTGATGTTATATATTTAATATGTTGATATCTAATTTTTGATCTCAGATGATTTTCACGGAATAATTAATGTTTAATTTTTTATAGCGAGTCCTCG
Source organism: Liacarus xylariae (assembly GCA_034693365.1). Taxonomy (NCBI): domain Eukaryota; kingdom Metazoa; phylum Arthropoda; class Arachnida; order Sarcoptiformes; family Liacaridae; genus Liacarus; species Liacarus xylariae. The sequence goes on from JAQFXN010001942.1 coordinate 5,315, forward strand.
CTATAAAATACATGTGATATTTCGTGATATTCTTTGATGACTCCTAATAAACAGTTTTTACTGTATATAATTTGCTAATAATTATAGTTGTCTTTCACAATGTTGTGATTTCTATCTGCGACGTAATAACATTTCAAGGCCTACAATACTAAAATACAAATATGCAATGTTGTTACTTTGCACTGGATAATTGTTTTTGTCAATAAAAAAGATTGTTTTAATTTGATTAAGGAATAAATCAGAATTTTAAAAACCCGTTTAACATAAAATAAATTTTATTAATAAGATTGCTAACTATAAATGTTAATTGTGTAACATTTTTAAAGAGGGACAATGCTAAAATGGAAATATGAGCCCAAATGTGCTATTTGTGGAGATAAAGCTAGTGGTAAGTCATGTTATATTTGAAAATAATTTTTCATTTTGCAGATATATTACAAGAAAAATGAATCTTTAATGTAATTTATAAATGTTTCCCTAAAGATTACTTTTTGTTGTCAATTTGTTTATATTAGTTAGAATTTGCATGCACAGTTTCATATAACTTATATTGTTTAAAAGTTTATTAATTCAAATGTTTTCTATTATGAAGATTTTTATTAATTAGAATTTAAATTTTAGTAGTAGCATGGACTAAATCTAGTAAGCATGCACATTACAACAGCTGAAAGGTTAAATGTAAATGTTAGTTCAATTATAATGAATTACATCGTACCCAAGGTCGGCCGAGTTAGCTAGTTTTTGGATAAAATTAAGAAACGATGAAAAAACAATAGAGGGGGAGTAGGGTAAAAATTTACCTACCACTCAAAAATGTCAGGGATAGGATATATGCCAAGTCGGCCAAATCAAATGGTATTTAGGCAATACCTTCTGACAACCCCTACATAACATATGCAGAATATGTTGGCAAGTTAATATGCAATTCTTATTATTAAGTATCATCAGGAATCATTTTTAAAATTCCATTAAATATTTATAGAACAATAATATTCGACTAAATTATTTAAAATTGTATCGCATAAATTTAATTAATAAAACTTGCTGTTCTTAAAAAATATTTTTAAATTAATCTAGGTTACAACTATAAAGTACTTTCATGTGTGTCGTGTAAAACATTTTTCAGGCGATATGCTTTAAAAAATAATGTAATAATTTTTTTAATTTATTATTTTTTTAAAAATGTTATAAAAATTTATTTTAAATATTTTCGTGTTATAGCTCTAATATATTTTTTAAAAAAATTATCAATAGAACTTTAGAAAATCTTGTAATTTCGATTGCGATATTAACTGTTTGACGAGAAAATATTGTCGTGTCTGCAGATTAAATAAATGCTTTGCAGTTGGAATGAAACCGGTATAGTTAATAATAATTTATAATATTTTCAATGCGAATGTGGAAGGGGGTATAGCCTGGAATATCCCCTAGCAAACTTTGTAGTTATTATTACGTTTATGGACATACAGTATACAGTATTCACCCAAACTTTAAGCAAAATATGAGAGAAAAACTAAAATATCCTTCCTTTAACATTTTTAACTTTCCACACCTCTGATTTTCAACTACCATGTTGATAAATAGATTTCTTAAAAATGAATATGTGACGATTTTTTCCAAATAGATAGAAAGCTTTGTTTAGGAATGATTTTGATATTATAATGTATTTGTTTGCTTAAATATAGAGAACATTTCATTAAAATAAGAACAGTTTTAGTTTAATTATTCCATTAATTTTTTACACATTAACACTAATTAGTGAGAAACCCCTGTTTTGTATGAGCGCACAGCAAACAATCTTACAAACAAAAGCAAGTGACATATATCGCATCTTACGCTGATTTCTTCTTCATAGTTTCTTTGTTTTAAAAAACCACATATGTTGTCTGTTAATAAAGAATAACTACTACCACTCTGCGATCATTCCGAGAATTCTATCTGGAAATAAACTTTACTACAAAGTTTGATTAAAAAATTATTCCCATTTTCTATTAATTATTGTATGACTAAAGAGAGTTTAAACTTTAATGAAAGAAGAATTGTGAATTAATATCTTAATCATTGTGGACTTGAAGATAAATCATTATAATATAAATTCATGGCTTAGTTTTAAAATGAAAAAAAATAATTGTCAATTATTTGCAATTTGTATCGATCACTCATCAAATCAGAATCGAACTCATTAGTTAGCCACAGCCTGATGCTTATGACTAGTACAGGTCGATTGTGAAATGATAGATGACCGATTCATTTGGTCAACCTTGCCAGGTCGTTTTTAGAAATTTCAAATATATTTTATCAATTGATATCATTATTAATAAATGAATTAATAATAATTCTGTTCAATTGTACCTGTATTTTTTGAGTTTTGGTGTAAACGTAATGCTAATTACAACTGTCGAATTGCTTGTGGACTGGTAGTATTATTGAATAATTAACAACTATAAACTTGATACTGTCAAATCTATATCGCATCCTAACTAACATGAAAATTATCATCAGATGTTCTAGTACAAAATTCCAAAATATTCCGTATTGTACCAATATACCCTAGCAAAACAATTATATTTATTTAAATGAGGCAAAGGCGCTTGATAGAAATTTCTTTAACATATAACTAGTGATGTATGTTGTGTGTCAGATGAAAATTGTAAAATCAGCGGTCATTTTCGGTCAGAACAAAAAATTTAATTTAAAAAATGGATTCGGGGGTCAAATTTGGTCTGTGAACGACACGTACATCACTAAATATTACATATGTTGCTTGATAGAAAAGTAATAATTATTTTTAAACATAAAACAGGAATGTATTCGCACAGAAGAGGAAAGAAAAATAAGAATTAATAGATTGAAAGAAGAGGAGATTATTGGACCAGGGCCAGTCACGTGTGAAGCCAATTGCGTTTCAACCAATGCTGATTTGCCAGAACACTCATCCAATTCCAACATAATTGATGAAAATAATATTCTACTAATAGATAAAATTGTCGAAAATAATAGTTTTAACCAGGATGATTTAAAAGCTGAAATTATGGAAATTGAAACTTATATTTCAAACATTGATTCAAGAGATTCTTTAAAAAATATCTATAAAAATGCAAACGAATTGTCAGTTCTGTCAATCATAAGACCGATAAATGACTACAAAAACAATTTAAATGAATGCGAAGGAAACAAATTAACAGAACTATTGAATGCAACAAATCTACTCAAACAATACTATTGTTTAAATGACAACAGAACTACTGTCGAAGTACCAGATTTTATTGATGCAATTGTTCTCTATTCTAAACAAGCTGAAAATACTCTGAACACAATTGTGAAAATGTCTAAACTTTTGAGTGGATTTAAAGAGATGTGCGAAGAGGACAAGATAACCCTTATAAAACACACCAGCACCAATATATTGTGGTTACAGTCTTCTCGAGTTTATAACAGGCAACATTCTTATTGGAATTTTCCTTTAGTAAGTTTTCCCTATAAATGACAATAACATGCTGGTTCACGTGTGATACTGTCAGCTAGACTTTTTGCTATTAACTAACAGAAATGGCCATGGAAGAGGCGGGAATAAACTAATTTTTATCACATGTCAAATATTCAATAATTTGCAGTTCAGTCCTATTTCTCATATAGTAATAATACAGATATTTAGCAGTGACATTTTGGGGTAAGATAGTTACCGTAAGTGTCCGTGCAGACAATAATTGATATAAAAACATTCAGTTATGCTATACTCACCAATCAATACAACTATAATAATCAGTGGAGTTCTCCTTACTTGTGTATAGTAGGTGTTGAAATATTTTTATGCACAGGGTACAAAATGTGTATTATAATCCTACGAATGTTTTCAGCTGTTTTTCAATGTTTGTCAGTGACGAATTGTAATGTTGAAAATATCATCTGTTTTGGAAAATAATTGCTTTCAATCCTATATTAAATTAAATTCAATCTTTTTGGCATCTCCTTCAACAATAGCTGGTCTTCCAGGAAAGCATTTATATATACTCTATTTAGAGGGAGCATTAGAGCAATTATTAGTGTGGCGCAAATCCACTGCTAATCCATCTGTCATGCGCTTAATTTGACTTTTGACGGCGCTCTACCTCAATGAGAACAGACAAGATATTTTTTGTCTGGAGAGAGACGTTACCTATGGGTCTCCTCGCTCAGCACTAACCGTAGTAAAACCTACGTACCTTTTTGAATATTATACAGCAGTCTAATCACTGAACCACTGAGCCCCCGTTTCTTTCAATGATTTTAATTAAATAATATGTCATATTAAATCATAAAAAAGCAATATTTCATTTCTAATAATAAAAAACGAAAATTATCTGTTAATAGAAATTATTTTTCAATTTTTTTTCATTTTCCCAATCTATGGATTTGATATTTTATATCACTATTGCTTTACACATTATAATTTTGCGATCCACAAAATGTGCATAAAAATATTTCATCACCTGTTACACAAAAGGAGGACTCCACTGATAATTATGATCGTCGCACAAAATATCAAAACAAATCATGGAAACTACATCTCAGTGATGAGCAAAGGAAAGTATGATGAAATGACCACTTTCTAGGTGAGATATCGCAGAAATTATCAATTCAATGTACTGTTCATATTATTTTAGGAGGTCGATAAAGGGGGTGGGTTATTTTAAAATTCTTTGTTTACCCCTCCCCTCGATTTCGACAGAGCTTTGAACTTTCATTGAAATCCGATCAGATTTCTATCCCCACCCTAAAATTTTAAAACTGAATTGATACCTTAATTGATTATTTCTGCGATATCTCGCCTAAAATTTGGTGATTTCATCATATTTTCCTTTGAATCTCATCCCTGCTTAATATTTTCTGTACAATGATTTCTATACACAAGCAAAGACAATTTATTATTAATAATCAAATTCTTTCACAATCGAATTCACCAATTCATTAAAAAAACATCTAATGATCCTTTTTATTTGTAGATAAAATATTAGAATTCATAAGTACTATGCTACCATTTTAGTTATGTTGTATTAATTAAATAGGTTTTATTATTTATCTCTTGCTTTTTTAAAGTTGAATATAATATTATAAACCTATCTACCATATTTTCTATTATCTATTTCCATCTTAAATGTGATTTTATAGATATTATCACATAAGGTATTAAAAATTTTATAAAAACAAAATATTATCCAGGAAAATGAAAAATCAATAATTTTAAAACTGGATGCCTATAACAATTATGCAAAACAATATCTCACTCCTTATGGTTTAGAAAAAATGTTTTACGAAATCCTTATTAAAGAATTGGATTCGGATGACTATATTCTAAATCTGGTAATTGAAAATTTTAATTTTGTTTTAAAAAATTATTGAATATTAGTGTTAATTATTTTTCAGATGACAGCTATTATTTTGTTTAATCCCAACATAATATCTTTAGTTCATCCCTCAACTGTCAGGTATGTTAACAAAATAATGAAATTTTTAGCAATTTTTAAATAGTTGATTACTGAGATTTTCTATGATCATATGAGAATCATAATACTATAATGTTTTGGCCATTCATTTTTGACTTTTTCTAACTTTTTAATCTATCCATTCTTAATTCAAAGTAGTTATTCATTTTTTTGTCTTAATAAATAAAATTATTGATGTTTTTAATCGCTTTTGAAGTTCTAATCTTCATTCTTAAAATAAATAGTTTTATATTTTTATTTAAGTTCAAGTCATAGATGTCCAGACTTGAAAATGTCAGAGATAATTATTTCTACTAGAGACTAGAGGAGGTTTCTAAGGCGGTTAAATGGGGGATTTTTTAAAGATTGGATTAGAGGTGTTCAAAAAGTCTCTTTCTTTACCACTGCATATAATACCGATGTTTATAATACTCTCTATTAGTATATTTATAGTTTTCGAAATACAAAATTCATTAAAAACTGTAAAATATTAGCTGATTTTGAATTTGTTTGAAATTTGAGAATTTTCCTGTGTAAAAGGTCTTACTCTGGAAGTGACCCTATTTGAAAATCATTTTCTCAATTTTACAGGATTAAAATAAAGAATAAATCATGCTGATATTTGTGTAAGCAATAAAATGGGAAAATGCTCATGTTATCAGAACAAAATAATTTTTAAATCTTTTACATTTAACTTGATTTGACTGACCATTAAATATTTTTAAATAAAGTTTCATTAGGTTTACATATAAAAAGTGATTTCATATACACATATTTAATGTACAGTCAAATATATTTAAAAGTAAAAGATTAAAAAATTATTTTGGTCTGATTACATGCGCATTTGCCCATTTTATTGCTTTCACAAATATCAGTATGATTTATTCTTTATTTTAATACTGTAAAGTTATTAAAATGATTTTCAAATTGGGTCACTTCCAGAGTTACACTGTTTTTAATATTACACATAATTTTATTTTTAAAAAACTAGTATTTTTTCTACATTTAATCAAGATACTATGATAATCCTATGGAATGGGAAACTGTAACAGGGATGAGCAAAGGGCGGTCCAGCCCGGAATACCCCCTATGATTTTGGACGATACTCTCTAGATCGCTGACTTGGTTTCCCCAAAGGCGCCGTTGTCAGAATATTTTGTGAAATTGTGTCTAAATTCTTAGAAAATTGAATTCTGTTCAATTCTTTCTGAATAGGGCGAAGTGCATGAAAATGATTATTAATTGTATAAAAAGTTAGTGCAAATGTAATGCAAAAATGAATGTCCAAAACAGTCCTATATTGAACCTACTTACTTCTTATTACTATAAATTAAATATCTTGTCTAATCAACGTCAGTCCACATTTGCAAATTAGTGCATATACCAAAAACTGTATAGCAGACTTAACCAGGTGCATCCTAATTGGTTGGTCAGAGTGACTCAAACGCTGACAAATATAGACAAAAAATTTTGTAAAATTTTTGTTCTAAATTTATGTAAAATCTCATTCTGAATTCGAATATGATGTCGAAAAAATTCCATGTCAAATATTTTTCGACATATTTGACTTAGACTTTCGATTTAAATAATTATCTAAATCTAAATCTAATATTCGAATTCAGAATGAGATTTTACATAAATTTAGAAAAAAAAATTTAAAAATTTTTTTTGTCTATATTTGTCAGCGTTTGAGTCACTCTGACCTAAAATTCTACGTGTGCTATATAGAGAAAACATTGCAAAAACCTTAAAAGTATTCACTGCAGTTATATAATAGTTTGAAAAATATTTAGAACATTAGATTACAGTATAGTTATAGATTTGATTCGTTATTAATGAAAAAGAAAATCTCAAATGATTAATGCTCAAAATAAAAAAAAATCTATCTGCATATAAAGTTTACTATAATGTTATGATAATTTAATTTTCAGATTTAACCAGCTACTTTATATGTATTTACTTCAACGCTATTTACAAATTAACTATCGGACAGAATGTGAAGTGAATTCAAAATTTTCAAAACTTATGAATAGTTTAAAATTGTTATTCACTGTTAGACATAAACATGATGAAAACTTATTTGAACAAACAGATTTAGCTAAAAAAATTCTAGGTCCGCTGGGAAGAGAAATTTTTAATATAAATTAATTTAAAAATGTTATTATAAATATCTGATTAATAATTGTAAAATTATAGAAAAATAATGACTTCTTTATTTGAAGCCTACACTCAAAAATGTCAGACCAAAAATATAAAAAATTATAATATAGGCATTTAATGTATGCATACACTCTGTATTCGATAAATTATCAAATTCGTCCTCCATGTGAAATGAAGGAACTAGGAGCTTCATAACAATTTTGATAAAACAAAGCAAAAGAATCTTATTGGAATATATTGTTGGTGAAAATTCAGGGGAAATTTTAAAAATTAAAATTAATTGCAAAATATTTACCTCATTTAAATTAATCAAACCATATATTTAGTAGGGAAGTTTTTCAAATGGAAGATGAGAAGCAGAATATGGCCACTCCTATCAGATTGAGATAAATATCATATGCAGAACCTGAAATATTATTTGCCAATGGGGCGTTTTAGGGGGTTTTTTGAGGTGTAATCTTTAGAAATATCATCACAAAATGTCATTTTATAACTAAACAAATTGATCAAATGGAACAATAGGTATATATTTGTAAACTGTTTTCAAAGACCAGCTCAACCATATATGATACGGCTCTGTCCATTATCGTCGGGATCTGGTTGGCGCTTGCAATTTACATCAGAAGAATGAATTGTATATGACTTGATTGGACATTAAATTAGCTTTTCAAATATATACTATTTGCCATAAAATGAAATTTAATGCTGATTTTTCTAAAGTTCACACCCCCATAAACCCCCTGAAACACCCCATTGGCAGCTAAATATTTAAGATTTTACATAAGATTTGATGCATTATCTGATAGGAATAGTCATCTTCTGATACTCAACTTCCCATTTGAAACA
>JAQFXN010001943.1:0-13779 GCA_034693365.1 Liacarus xylariae
TCTCTCTCCTCTCTCTATCTAATGAACTATTTCTGCGAAATAATTATTGTTTATATAGAAGAGCAGAAGAAATCGGAGAAAACATTATGTGTTGTATTCAAACAAAACATATATTTCATGTCATTCCCACTGAAATGGGATAACAGTTTAAAAAACGATTAAATAGTTATCATTCATTTTATTTTTCAATATTTCAAATGAAAGACTTGGTTTGAGTGAGACTTATGAAGAAAAGAACTGAAAAAATTAAATTTAGGAGAAAAAAATGGTTTAAAATACCTTTGATATGCTTTACTTACTCTCTATATCTCCTCTTCCAAGCGGTCTCTGTTCTCAAGGATTTCTTATAATTTTTTTTATATTTTTTCTTCAGTTGAAGTGCTTTTTATGATAAAGAAAATAATATAGTTCTCTACTATTATTTAACTTTAAAAACAATTTTTTTATTTAAAAAATTAAAATACTTTTAAAAATAAGAAATAAAGAATTAAAACAGGGATTGCCAGGGAGTGGTAAATAACCTAAATACCTCCACCTGTCTCGAAAATTTTGCAAAAGATCCCTTCACTTTTGAGTAAGAGGAATTTTTTGTTTTGTTTCACCTTACTCATTCACTTTACTTTTCTAATTTTTTGAAATTTTTACCATCATTATGACCAGGGCTAAAACTCCCATTCCACTTTTCGTAACTAGCATTGTGAACTACTGGAATATGAAATAACAGGATAGTCACGTCATATTTGATTGCTTTTACAATGCATTGACACGACTAATGCTTTATTTCAAATAAACTTATATCAAAAGCATGGAATTCGAATGTGCAGTCAATAGCATTGCATCAGTCGTTAACACTTTCTATATTCGAGTGATTATGATTTTGAGCTAAATTTTTCGAATCCTCTCTATACCCTCACCTCTTGACCGATCTTGGCTATCCCTGTATTATTTAAGCCAAAGTCAAACGACAAAACATGTGTGTACTCTACTGTGCATTGATTTGTCCAAAGAAATGGAATTACAATTCATATTATTATTTACTTAATTGAATACAATTATTCCATATATGTCTACCAATACTTTCAATATTAAAAAAGAAAAAGTGAACTGAAATCCTATTGGAATATGAATTTTAAAAATCTATATAAATTTCAATGAGTAAAAGGCGGTGTATTATATAATATTTACTGAATATATAAAAATTCCGTACTCTTCTCAAAAGCCAACTATAGATCACACTTAAGATTACACTAATGATGAATAAAAGAAATTGTGAACCAATACAACTGGTTTTTTGCCTCTCAATCCCAGTTCAGAGGCATAACATGTTTTTTATGTTTTGTGTCCACAAACTCTGTGTGTATGTGTGTGTCTGTGCCTCTGATATTACGTTCATTAAATATAATCGAGGGCTTAAAAAAATTTCTATATTTTTATTTTATTATATTTTTTATTTTTTAATACTCGAAATCTCTCTAATATTAATGGAGACAATCATTAATATTAATTATTTAGTGTAGAAAAGAGTTTTTAAAAACTGTATTATCGACTCTTTTTACAGTCGCTCACAAGATTAATGTTAATTATTGTTAAGCCTTATTTTTAAAAATTCAATTTCACCCCTCTATACCCCTCTATGTGTGTTTGGAGGCTTTAGTTAACACACACGTCAAGCCTTGATTTGAGAATTATTTATATTAATGTATAATAGTTTGGCTTCTATTAAAGTATTAGCACAAGAAAACAGATCGAGTAAATGAAAAAAGAAATTAATTTAAGGTTTTATTTATATAAAAAAGATCAAAATCTTTTCAAAAATTAATTGTATTTTCAAATTTGTGTGAAGACAATCAATTTTCCTCTTAAATCTAATTAATTGGTTTTACAATTCCAATCTAAACCGATAAAAACTTTTTCTATTTTCAACAGTTGAAAATTGACGGAGGAGTATAGATTAAATAATTTTGAACTATATTAATTGTTGACCCCTACTTTTTATTTTAAACTACCCATCCTTTACACCTACTTGAATTGAATCTATCTATTGTTAATGTATAGCTAGTGTATTTCGGATTCGGGCAGATGAAATTTTAAAAATCGGCGGGCAGTTCCGGGCAGACCGAAAAATTTGAGTAAATAAAGTAAATTCGGCAGGCATTTCCGGGCAGGTGTATTATTTAATCGTCAAATTCTTACAGATTCTAATTTAAAATTACGTAATTTAACCGAATTTCGGCTAATTCTGCAAGAATTTAACAGAATTCAGGCAATATATGATTATTTTGTTAGAATTTAACACAACTTGACTAAATATAGAAGGAATGTGACAAAATTCTGTTATTTATCTAAGAATTTAAACAGAATTTCACAGATTATTGCAAAAACTGCGCCTTCGGCGTAGTTTACTTAAAATTGCTACAAGGAAAATTAAAAATTCCTTGTTTTGTTTTCGTCACAGAGGGTGAAGGTTTTGCAATTTTTTTGGGTAAGGAGGTATAATTGGCTATACCCACATTGCACATCCCTATTATACTGACTTCTATTTTCAGTTTGAATTAAATGATAGAATATATCAGAATAAAGAATGTTAGCTTACTATAGAACTATGTACTGGTAGTTAAATTATTTTTACTATAGGTATACATTTCATAATAAAAGCATTGATTAAAATGCACAATAATTGCATTATCTAAACAAGTTTTCGGACAAAATCGAGTAACTGTTACATTTGTCCGGAACCATTTTCTGAATTTTGCCGGGCAAATTAGAGTTTTGCCCGAATCCGAAATACTCTATGTATAGCATATAAAATAAATTCTGAAAATTCAGATAAATTGCACAAATAATTTACAATTACTCAGTGACCTCAGTGATGTGGAAGGTCCAAAACGCTAGGGGATATTTCGGGCTGGACCCTCTCCCCTTCCACATCCCTACGATTACTATTATAGCAATTAATTCCCATTTTGCAAGACTAATTGACTTTTTCAATATTTATTGCAACTAAATAACAAAGTCTACGACACATTTGCTTTTCTATATCGATATTCTAGCAAAAAGTATAATCTTGTAGTTTAATTTTAATCAAAACTAGTTTTCTGTTACTAACATAATATTGGATCGAAAACATTACCGAATGCATGATTTTAGGGATAACTAAATACTTTGATGTCAGGGTATTTTGCAATCGACAAATTCCTGCAGAATTGAATTAAAAATGACGTAATTTAACAGAATTCTGACTAGCGATGCAAGAATTTGGCAGAATTTGACAAAATTCAAACTAATTACAATGAATTCTGTAAGATTTTAACAGACCTTGGTCGAATTTTACTAAAATTAGACAGAGTTCTGTTATTTATCTAAAAATTTAGACAGAATTTCAGAAAATATTCCAAAGAGACGTAGTTTTGTAAAAATTACTAGGGTGATATCTCAAGGGGAATTTCTTCATCACAGAGGGAAGACAGGAGGTATTTTGGCTATACCCCTCCATTGGACATCCCTATATGCTTGAGATTATTTCAAAAGTATGTGAAATATTTTTCTTATTTACCACTGAGTTATTCATAAAATAACTGCTGAATCATTAAATACTATATTCTTTGGATATTCAGTTAAATCATATTAAAAGTGATGGTTTGGTTTAGTACTAGTATTCATGTAATGTGCAATTCTTTGCCAAATGCCCTCTCCAACCCCTAACCCCGAAACTTACTTTCGTATGTTAAGTGAGATGAAAGCAGTTCCACACATTTCTCGGTCATATTTCTAATTCTGTTTTAATGATTTTCCATTAATCACTACTATTTTGGCTGTTATTTTATATTTAAAAGTTTTCAACTCTATTATACAGTTTGTGTACAATAATTGTCAGAAAGTATTTGGTTTTTTCCAAACGAAAAGTTTTTATTAATGATTATAGAACTCAAAAATAGAAAGAGAGGAGTAATAAATGATTTGAAACAATCAAACAATGAATTATATAATTTTCTTCGTGTTTTGTTTCTTTAGTTATTTTTTTAATATATCTAAAAATTATTTTCAATTAATTATATGTCAAAAAATATTTGATAAATTAATAACAAATATTTTATAATTTCAAAAAATTGTTTCTTTATTTTAAATATTATTTTTCAACAATTAGGCGTATTTTTAAAAATATAATCGATTGTAATGTTATTTTTTTCATTTTTATTTTTCAAACTAATAGTTCTCTAAAATCAAGAACTAAACTATTATTTGTGTTGGAGTTCTTTGATCTATGAGTTGAATAAGTATACCATAAATCTTGGATTTTTCATACAAAATAAGAAAAATTAGATAAATTCACTTAAAAAAATTGCCAAAACAATTTTTTTCTGGTGCAACAAAAATACTACTGGTATTTAGGGAGTGATATAGTCTTTGAGGGAATTATAACTACAGTATATATATTGGAAAAAACTGTAAATAATTGCATAATTTATGTGAATGTTGTTCGCCTTCGCTATAAATATAGTATTTTATTAAATAGAAAGAAAATATAGTTTAAAACTTTTAAAAGCCTTCGCAAATGATTAAAGTATTTGCAATAAAACTGTTGTGCAAATTGAAATAATTAATTTGGAATTCAATATGAGAATTGTGTACAACAGTTCAGTAGCTCTTCTATCGGAATAATTATATAATAAGGTTGTTGTATAGAAAGGGTATATAAACAGACATATTATGAAAATTTGGTGCAAATTATAAATTATTTGCACCGAAAACACAGACCATTAGACAGTTTTTTCTTTTAATTTATACTAAAATCCTTTGAACACACGTTTTGTGTTGTTTATCCGATTTAGTTATTAAACTTTTAATTTATATTTTCTCAAATAATTTCTGAAATAGTTTTTGCCTTAAAGTCAGATTAAGTTTTTTCTCAAATAAATTCTCATTTAATAGATTTCAGTTAATTATTTTTAGTTTTTTTAAGTTTTAAAATTTCAATAGGAATTCAATTTGCATTTATAAACCACTTTTTGAAGTATTAAAAACGGAATAGAGTTTGAAAGAAGAAGAGAAAGAGTTGTTGACGAGTTGGTCTTGGATTAAAAATAAAAGTGTTTTATTTGGATTATAGGTAAATATTCTGTGAAAAATATATACACATTTATATTTTTCATCTAATACTGATATTTTTTGAATATTCTAAATGAAGATTTGTTTGTATTTTCGCAAACTTTTCAAAACCCTTTTACACAAAATAGTCTAATAAAGTACTGTATCTGTAGAGTGATTCTTAAATATCCTTCAATCAGAGATGCGGAAGGATGAGTACTTATGGGTATTTGTTCGTCAAGAGCTTGGAGAGGGTCCAGGATAAAGTGTGAAATTATAATCCATTCACTTCCCAAACATAAGGGAGTCAAGGGATTCCAGTTAAATAAGCTACTTCCCTTCTTTTAAGGAATTGGGAAGAGAAGGAAAAATTAAGGGATAATGGATTCCTAATACATGATTAGAGAATTTTGATGGGATTGAACATAATATTGGTGTTTCTCAGCACGTTTCTCAGGAATTAAATTTTTTTGCTAGATGATATTCATAGCTGGATCCTCTTCCGCTTCTTTGTCTGTAACTTTTGGTAAAACTTTAAATGAAGTGCACACATTCCATCAACAAGGTGCGTTTTAAAGCTTTAAATATTTAAAGAAAATAACCCTTAACAGACAGGCCAATAGACCAATAAAAATAATCCCAAATACATTAAATCACTTTAAACAATCATTAGTAATTAAATTAATTACTTTTACGATATTTATACTTTGAGAATATTTTTGAAACTTAGTATTTTCAAATTGTCAAAGTATTTATTATGTTTTCCACATTACGAACCAAATTATAATTTATCTAAAATTATAATTTTAAATTGTGATAATTGAATGGAAAATTTGGTAAAAACTGTTTGATAATTGTGTTTGAATTACTTTTTTTTACTATTAATCATTGACTACATTAAAAGTTTTTATTTGGTATTCATTTTTAAAATGAAATTAATCTAAAGTACAAATGAAATGTCAGAAGACTTTGTAATTTTTATGTTATTCACTCTCTTCTACTCTACTCTTATATTAGTTAAAAATAAATTTTTATTTAAATTCATTTGAATCGAATGAATATAAAATTAGTCATTAATACTAACCCATAATTTAAGGGTAGAAAAAGAATTTTTCTTTTGAATCGGATTTTTTTTCTTAATCTGTTTTTTACTTTCTTGTTAAATAAGTCTCTTTGAGTTTCTCTATTCAAAAAGCCAATGCCTAATGATTTTTCTTTCTGTTGGTGTTGTTTAGCATATAATTATGAATTTAGTGGGCTTTAAAATCTACTTTAATAAGCACTTATTGGAGCAAAACATATGCAAAGTTCTCCTATTCTTAGAAATATTGGCGAAGAATTTGAGACTTTCACAGATGCTTTTGTTTTTCTCATACTATTCTTAGAAAGTTTTTTGAAAATTTATTAATTATTCTATGAATTAATCTCATTATAAAAATCTTATATCTAAACGAAATTCTTAGCGAAGAAAGCAATTTGAATAGACATAGCGTACAGAGCAGTAGTACAGTGTAGTGAACAGTGGAAAATCATAATTCTTTCATAAAAATATATTGCCTTAAAGTCAAGAATAAATCTCTTTTTTAGTTCTCAGAAAAAATAAGTGAAAATCTCATGGTTTTTGGCGTTGAATTAAGTTCGCATTGAATTTAAAATTTATTTTTTCCCGACTCTTCTGTCGACTCAATTCATTAACTCTTTTTGAATTTGATTTCTATATTTTTTAAGAAATTATTTTTTTCGGTTTAAAACTTTGGTTACTGTAGAAAAAAATGTTTATTCAGACAAATAGTTTGAATGAGTTGTTGTTGTTTTTACACAAACCAGAAATTACTTAACGTCTCTGTGCGTTGAAAAGAGATCATTAAATTAGCATAAAATTCAGTGAACATAACTGTAACGAATCAATCATAGACTATATCGAAAAGTTTTTATCATTTGATTAAGATTTATAAGTTTATTGAAGTTAAGAAAGACATAAAACATTAGTAGAGAATGTACTAGAGCAATTTTTTTTATTATATAACTGATCTTTGAATTATGAGATAAAAGCTGGACAGACCTCGAGAATAGCTATTGTTAAGTCGGAATATTTTTATAGTTCAAACTTTTCTTAAACCATTTCTTATTCTTTTCTCAAATTCTTTATGAATTTCAAACTCATTTGTTTTGTCGAAAATTTTTTATATTTCAAAAACTATTTTACCTTGATACTTTTGTCGACACCCTGTTTGATCGACACTAAATGTGATTGACACTAAATAATGTTTCACATCTGGTTAAGTGCACATATAAATACAATTGGTGGATTCAGGTATACAGTACAGTATATGGTTCTCTTACATCAAGCACTAGCATAACTTATAGATACATAAGTACAGAGTACTTAACATAAATCTTTCGCTAAATATGAATATAACTCAGTTTCTTTAATGAAGACATAAATAAAACTGTTGTTCACTCAAACAGTAAGCAAAATAAAAAATCATTAAAATTATTTAAGATTTCTTATTTTGATTATTTTAAAATACAAAGCAACGAATAAAAATAGGAATAGCCAGGGTGGTGCGAGTCAGAGAAATAAAATAGAAACGGAAAATTATTAAAATTCATCTTTTTAAAATACTTTCGAGCTTATTGTATCCGGAGTACAATACAGTAGTTTTCCAGTTTGTATCGAAATAAGTTTAATTTAGTTTAAAATCATTTACCAAAAATTTCATATAAAGAATGATAATTTCCTCGCTATTTCTCTACATACAAATGATTTGGTTATTCCTGAATGAAAAGATTATAAAGAAAAATATATTTCAATTTAAGTAATGCTTCGCTCAGTTTGTAAAATATATTCAAAGCTTAAGTATATTAATGATCCAATAATTCTTTCTCTTTTTATTATTCAAGAAATGAATAATAATTGAAAAGTAGAAAATAGTACCATTGAATAACATAGAAAGATAACAATACGATAGGTTTGTACCTATACCTATACCAGTCCATTGAGAATTGTATAATACCTTAATTTGTAATCCAAATGCAAGACTATTATGATAAGCAGCTGAAGAAAAAACTATTAGTGAAGAGACTGTAACTGCATATCGTGTAATGTATCTAATTTTGGTGCAAAAAATACTTCAAGGATTTTGAACAGCATTTCCGACATAACCGCCACAACAATTATTAATTAAATTATTTCTCTTCTCCTTCTCTTTTCTATTGTATAGCAATCATCACTTCAGACGTTATATTCTTTTATGATTTACTGTTTAATGACTTCTCAACTTCTAAAATATTTTGCTGCAAATGAAAACCTAATGAATGCTCTCTCTCTCTCTCTCTCTCTCTCTCTCTCTCTCTCTCTCTCTCTCTCGCGTCTGTTATTAGACTCTCTTATCGTTTCACATCTTTTTTCTTATTCTTCATTAAAAAAAATTCTTTAATTTATATTTAAGTCATACCAATAATCACATATCACTTGTTATATAAAATAAATGATAAAATGCGTGAGTCATGTAGTCATGCCTTATGACTGACTGACTACTCAGTCGTTATGCTTATAATTTAGTTTAAATGAAGTTTAATAATAATAACATAACAAAAAAACTAAAACAAAGATAAGAACTTCTGAACTTATCCTCAATTTTGTTTCATTAATTCAATATACAGTATATCTGATATATGAATACCTTCTGTGTATTAATACAAGAAGTTTTTCATGAATAGATTATTCTATCCGTAATAAAAATGGGCCTAAAAATTCAAACACAAAAATAAACTTAAGATTCTTGATTTTAAGGCTCAGTCACACAAACATTTCTTACTATTTGAACACATTTAGAAACTATAGATTACACATCAAATTGCAATTTAGATATAATAATTTTTTGGATGTATTGATATTCCTGTCTCTCTATTGGGGTTGAGTTGTCTTAAATAGTTTTTCTTCATGTGATGACACAACACTCTATGCCTGCAAATTAAAAAATTATTATTCAATGTATTCCATATATGATTCAAAGGAATGCAAAAATAAATTGTCGTTTTTACTCTTTAAATATCTTATTGCGAGCTGTGATGCGTGTGATCGTCACTCGTGTCTCGACTTTTAGCTAATTTTGCATCGCTTTGGAAAAAAATAAATTATAAATCAGACTTTAATTAATATTCAGAAACGCGATAATAGTTTTAATGATACAGAAAATATTGATAGTTTTTTTCTGCTTTCCATTTAAAGCCCACGAATTAAAAATATTAGCATTAATTCATTAGATATATAAAAAATTATATATAAGTTATATATTTATATTTTTTTATACTATTAACTGATAGTCAGATAGTTTTTTTGTTTTATTACTTTTCTTCACTTCTATATTATTTGATATCACTATCAGAAAAATGGGTTTTGATTTCTTCTTCTTTGGGCTCATCTGTCGGGTTCTCTGGAGTGAAGTTATTCTACTATTTAAAGCTGTAGTTTCTCCTCTTCTTTATTTATGATTTATTATAGGTTTGCATGAATGAGATAATACATACATACATACACTCTCTCCTGCTCTCCGATAGTATAATACCTGTTCTCATCGAATGAGAAAATTTTTTTTTTTACTAAAGTTACTTTACTTTAGTTAATGGAATCACTGATAGTGAGTCCTTGACTACAGTATTGACAATTTTATTGGATTTTCGAAAATATAATCAATTGGAGACTCTCTTGTAAATAAAAATTAATTACATTAAACGACCCTAACATATCTTTCCCCTTGTGTTTGGGTCGCCAACGAATAAAATACCTTTTCTTCAGCCGATAAGCTCTCTATGACTAGTATTTCTATCTTTATATATATATTTTGTTTTTTATATAGTTTTTTAAAATGCTTTTTATGATTAGAAAATTTTGTTTAATCTCAACTAAAAATCATTTTAATTGCGATCATAACAAACAAATTATGTTTTTTAATAGACTTTTCAATTGCAATACTTATACACTATATATTTGTTTTATCTCGTCTTATCCTTTATTTCAATCTTTTCTTGAAAATAATAATTTTCTATAAAATGTTTTTTTTAACTAAACTTAAATTCCATTCATTTTATTTTTTAAAAAAAATATAATTTTTTATTTTATTTTCTTGATTTTTGTTCGTAATTCAGAAGTTATTAAAAATTGTGAAACTTTTTTTTAATAACTTCTTGTTTTTATTCTTATTATAGCATTAATGTGATTAAAAATAAAGAAATTATTGGTATTTTATTTTCAGCAAACGATATATATATTTAAATCCATATATAAAGGAATCGAGTTTTGGAAGAATTTTGATAAATGAATGTTTCATATTATGAGACCATTTATTGTGTCTAAATATACTCAAAGAATATATTTGCCGAACAATTAAACTCTAAAAGTATTTTATTTTTTCTTTAATTTTATGTTAAGCCATAAAAAAGTTTGTGACCAAAAGAATTAATGGAATCCCAACTAAATTATTATATTAAGTATTGTTTCAATTGAATGCAGATTTGTTCAAAACTATCGTTTGTCACAAAAGACATGTATAAAAGTTAAGAGAGAGGGACGGCAGGGATGAGAAGGAAATGAAATATTATTACTCATAATTGGTATCTAATATTTAAGTACTCAAAAAATTATATGACATTAAGATTACAGCGACAGTCAAAGTCAATAATAATTCCCTGACTCTAAAAGCATTTAGACATTAAAAAAATAGTTAAAACTTTTCTCTTTTTATTTTATTATTGCGAAGTCCTTTAATACTCACGAAAATTATCGTTGAATTAGTATTTCATTTAGTCTATACTTAAGAAACGAAAACTATATATTAATTTCTTTTTCAGTTATAGTTTTTTTTATTTCACAAAATGATTGTTTTAGTACACTATGTTGTGTTGTTTTTGTTGCACACAGACAGGCAAACGAACCCTTCAAATGAATAGGGATGGCCATACTTGCAAAAGTTAGGAAGTGTATATACAAAATAGGCTAAGGCAGGGTAATAAAATAAGGTAAAGATGACAGTTTAAAGTAATGGTTTTTCAGATTTACCCCCGGCTTCTGTTCAAAATAAAAGTGGCATTTTAGTGATATTCCTTGTCAGAGTCCCTATACTCAAACCCCCAATGGCTATCACTAAAAATAAGAATATTTCTAAAACATATTTTGCTCTTTTATTTTGACTTTTGGCACAAAACTTATACTAAGTGTACGAAATATTTTAAAGCTAAGGTAGTAAACAACAAGATATCAGAAATTTCTAAAGTGGATTTTGTACCCCTATTGACCATTAGCTATGGCTATAAATTTTACATATTATATGATTTTTGAATTTATTTTAAATACAATAGAAAAGTTAATTTTGCAAATTATGATCAGAATTCATTAATTTAGTTCCCCCTTAATATTTATTTGTAAGGATTATTTGTTTTTCTTATTATTTACAAAATGGTCCTGATGTAATTAATTGATCTCAAAATTCAATTTTTTGTCAATTGTAAAAACTTGCCAACACGACTTGTTTAAAAGTTTAAAGAATAAAGACGAGATATGTTAAGAGGGTAAAAATTGTATTCAATTCTTACGGATAATACGGTTACAAAATGTATCTTAGAAATTTCTTGTACCTTGTTGTTTTATGTCTCAGCTTTACTATCTTTCATACAGACATTATATTTCAGACGACTCGATGATAATTATTAGAGAAAAATACTTGTATTTTATTTTATATTAAAAGTTTTGAAAGATTTATACGCAATTCCAGTGAGTGAATAATTGGCTTTAATTCGTATTAATTCTTATGTTTCAAAACTAAGAATTAATGCCTTTTCTGATTCCTGACTAATATTTTTTCAACATTTCTTTTTTGTTGCCTTTTTCTCTCTCTTTTCCTAAACTAAAACTTATAATCAATCCGTAGAGATTTCGTACAACAAATCATTATTTTATTTTAAGAAAAAAAAAGTTTTAAATCTCTCTTTTTTGCTGAAGAGTAAGAAAAAAATATATATAGAGTTTTAAACCCTTTTTATATATTCGACTATCTATTTAAGAGGTTATCTCAGGATTTATAAACTTATTATTAGTTAAACAAAATAAAATAAAATATTCAATAAATATATTGTAAAATCAGAAAAAATCCGTTTTTCTTGCTTTCCATGAATTATTGGGGGAAAATTTTTTTTGTTTCTCAGCGAAGAATAACAAAAATTATTAGTTATTTTCACGAATTAATTTCGGAGATTATGGCACAACATATGAAACAAAATGTATCAAAAGTGAAACACAAAGTTATAAATTGCATGAAAGACATAATACTTATTACTCTATACTCTGGTCTGAAATGTATGAATAACTACAGAAAGAAAAAGAAATAAAACACAAATTATTTTGCATTACATAAACCCATTAAAAAATCTCGTGTCGATTATTTTTTTGTTCGGATTCTTCTTTTCCCTTCTCTTAATCTTTAGTTTTATGGAAAAAACAAAAACAAAAATAACAAAATGTATGAAACTCTTAATGTGAGAAAAACTTTTTATATTTATTACCTCTTCTCCTACCTCTGCTCCTCTCTATTACTCTGCCTAATGATCGAAGACATGGCAGTGGAAGAGTAGAGCAAAAACTTCATATCAATTTGTGCCCACAATTATAACTCTCTTTATAAATATACGAGTCGTTTGTAGTGTCGGTACCGAAAATAAAAACTGTTATCGGTCTGGACTGCCTGTGCGCGACCACACACACACTCACAGCACCTGTAATTGTATTAATCTTAGCCTTATGTCCACACAAACAGTGAGAAAGACAGACAATCCGAGTCCACACAATCCATTTGTGACCCAATCTTTGTTTGTCTGTCTGTTTCGCTATGAATTCAAAACTTTTTTTCATTAAAGTCTTAGATTTCTTATATAAAAGTGCATATAATTCTCGTGAAATAGGTTTTCATCTCTGATAACTACTTCATCGTTGGTTTTAATTATTTTGAATATAATTTTTTCCCCAGTTTTCCCATTCTTTTTGTTGTTTTCTCTTAATTTAGTTTTTATAAAAATTTAAAATTTGAGTTAAACTTTTAATGACTTATCTATTGAAAAGATCTTAATTAATTAGATGAGACGAAGAGAAGAGAGAGAAGAAGAAGAAAAAATTAAAATTTTATTTTTCTTATTGAAATAACTTATTAGTAAAGACTGAAACATACAGTTCTTAATATTATTTGAGACGTTCACAGAAACAACAAAACAAAATGCAAAGAATCTTTTGATGCATCAAATGCAGCGCCGATTATGTGATAATTTTCAATGTCTTCTGACGACTAAATACTTAAAAGAATGCAATTTAAGAAAATCTTTGGAAAATGTTTTTATCACACAATCCCTAAAAGCATTTTTGCATACTTTTGTCAATTCAAATGAAACATAAGAATACCATTTAGAGAGAGAAAAGCCAAAGCATTTGATATTATACACCAAAAACCCGAGGCGTTAACCACACGTTATATTTGATTAAAATTTTTGGACTCAAAAGCTAAAACTCTATTCTCTTCAATGTTTGTGAACTTGATTTTCAAATAGCAATAAACGGGTAATAAATTAAATACAAAAATTTCAATTCTCTCTCTCTCTCTCTCTCTCCCTCCCTCCCTCCCTCCCTCCCTCTCTCTCTCTCTCTCTCTC
>JAQFXN010001944.1:0-13777 GCA_034693365.1 Liacarus xylariae
TGATATTTGGGAGATTGCTCAAGCTCTGCAAATACATTTTGATTAATGATCAATCATTGCTAATATTGTTTTAAACGAACATTACTTTTGGACAATATGAGGATTACCAAGTACAACCGGCATTACATGGATAAAAATAAAAAATCGTAGGTTTATATTTATCCTCTAATATACAGTATAATTCTTGTTTCATTATTATAACGTCAATACATTTAAAACTTTCTATCAAGTAAACATTTTCTGAAAAATTTTTGATATAAAAAGTTACATAAAGAATATTTTCTATAAATTAATCAGTTAAAATTACTTATACATTAGACTAAATTATATGGAAAGGAATAAAAAAGGCTTCTTTAAATACTATAGAAGCGCATTTAATGTCTTAGGTTAGGGCAATATCGAAGTAAAGATATCTCAAGAACACTCAGAACCATAACAATGGGACCAAGTTTTTAATGAATTTTAACCATATTAAGCATTTAATAAACATGTTCGAAATTCAGAGAAGAAACATTTTGCAGCTGTAAGAAAATTGACTTGATGCATATAAAAGGAATTCGGTATAAATGAGAGTATATAAATGCATCCCTAGAAGTGAATGTCTAATTTGATTTATACAATCTGCAGGCAATTATCATTTCGATTAAGTGTTTTACTTTATAATATATTCGGGGGAATAGGGTATAAAAATTATAATTTGTAAAACATTTTTCATAAAAAAAATTTCAATAAAAGGAAAGAAATGAAGAACTGGTGTTGAATTTGCTATTTAAGCCTTTCGTCATTTCATTGTTATATGAAGTGCTGACACGGCGTTTATCAAAACCGACTATATGTTTAGCTGAAATAGCCTGAGCTCTAACAACACTACTATTATAGTTCAATACTTTTTTGTGGATATAATGAGTGGCTGTAACGCGGATTTGAGTAGAAAATTGAAAAAATAATAATAGGCGTCAAATAAATATATGGCTTAAAATAGTTGTCATTCTCTAAATAATTATTAAAGTAAATCGTTTTGCTTTGCCTTCATTTCAAGCAAATAAGTTATACTCTAAAAGACATTACAGTATTAACCTATTATTGAATCCATTATTTATATTGAGATTATATGAAAATGTTTGAAATTATTACCCAAAGTTATGTTCGAATTATAATTAAAATTCTGTATATATTTGTAGTTTAGACTCACATTACTCATCGAATTGAATATAATTTTGGAGAAAATCAATTCGCATTCACAAGAGATTTGTTAACATTGTTTGATAAGACAGAGTACTGTATATCAGAGAACAACATACAAGAGAATAAAAGCCAACAAATCTACAGAATATGATTGCAATTCTGTGATTCAATACTAAAGACAATAAACAGAGAGGATTGCACTCAATTCACTGCTTTGAGCCAAAACCAGATTCTGACTTAAATAGAAATCTAATAGACATTAATTATTTAAGATTCTAATGATTTGGAATTTTATGATTTCATAACTAAATGAATAATTTTAATAAATTTCATTTTTTAATTATTAAGAAAAAAATTATTCAATGAATTCATTTCAATATTTATTTATTGTTAAAAATAATGTAATTTTATATTTTTATATTTGATTGAAATTTAATCCATTTGTATAATAATTATATTCAGGAATTCAGAATATTTTCGCAACGAATCTAAAGTAAAACTGTAATAAATTATATAATTTTTTGGATCGATAACAGATGACAGTCATTGAAATAAATTTCTCATAAATACTCTGAGTGTGGCTTATATTCTCTAAAAGAAATGATGGATCAAATAAATTATAGACAAACTTACAGTTGGGGACAATATTTTTATTGTGCGAAATCTCCATTAAATGAAACGTTTATTTTTCAGCCAAAGAATATGATGAGACTATAGACCAGGAATTTAGGCACTTGTCTTCCAGTATTTTATTTTTTTGGTGCGAATTAAAATAGCCTAAAGTCTTATCAGTTGTACATCTCTTGCGACCTAACCATAAAAGTAGACAAAAAATAAGAAATGATGTGAAATGAACTGAAGATCGTATATAAAGTTTGTCTCTTAGTTTAGAGGAAATATAATTGTTTGATAACAATTACGATATATTAAGAAATAAATAAAAAATAAAAACTTTTTATTTTTTCATATAAAAAAACTTTTGTAATACTCATTGAGTTATATCATATTCTTCACAATAGTGTTCAATATTAAACTTTGATCTTTATATCGACTTAATATTTAACTTTAGTCCAAACTATTAAAGTAATTACTATTAGAATTAAGATTATGTCATTTTGTAATCCCATTATATTTTCTGTATGTCTAGTGCTCTCTCTATGATAAGTATAAGATTTACAAGGAGACCGTGGGTTGTGTAAAATCGACATCGAAATCTGATCAGGTCCAAAATAAACTTCAGACAAAATAAAAATATACTTATAAAATATCCCGTCCCAGTAGGTCGGTTCAAAAGAGTAATAGATATTTAAATTATTACTCGTATGGGGAATTTATTGTACTTTGAGAGTATTTAAGCTTGATGTTAATATTACAAAGTATACTCCAAACTGGCAGTCTGATCTAATGGTCAATAGACTGGACTTCGACGAAAATGGCAGAGGTTCGAGTCACTGATGGGGGCTAAAAAATTTGTTTAAACTTTTTTTAATTAAATTAAAGTGAAATATATATAAACTAGGCTTTCTATACTTGACAAAAACTTATTCTTGTTCTTTTCACTTTATTTTAATAAAAAAAAGTTTAAAAAAATAATTGCAAAAAAAATTTTAGTTGACATCAGTGATGCCTTCATCGTCGAAGTCCAGTCTATTGACCATTAGACCAGACTGCTAGTTTGGAGTATACTTTGTAATATTAATATCAAGCTTAAATACTCTCAAAGTACAATAATTTCCCCATACGAGTAATAATTTAAATATCTATTACTCTTTTGAACCGACCTACTGGGACGGGATATTTTACAAGTATATTTATATTTTGTCTGAAGTTTATTTTGGACCTGATCAGATTTCGATGTCGATTTTACACAAACCACGGTCTCCTTGTTAGTGTTTGCAATATATACCTTATGTTGCACACAATAGAAAATAAAAACCTGATTCGTTTTTAAACGAGGATTCGATCCAACTATACCATTGAGATGGAGTGAACTTGTTTATAATAGAGCACTGGGTTTTGAGAAGAGATTTTAGCTAGGGGTTCTAATCAGATAACAGAATGAAACTGAATCATATCTATTAATATAAACTCTATAGATTTCAATGTAGTTCAATAGAGTTAGTATTAGTAAATATGATTTAGGTTTAGTCTGTTATCTGATTAGAACCCCTAGTTAAAATCTCTGGTTTTGAGTCCAGATTAATTTTTATTATTTTTTGCTTCGCCGAAAAATAGCTTTAATTTAGAGTTTATGACCGATAAAAAAAGTTTGGATACGATTTAATGACAAAATAAAAATTTAATACATAATAAACATTAGATTTTATTGTATATCCTGTAATAGTAACACAAGTTTAGAGTAAAAGAATAAGAACTCTATTACTCCAATATTGATTTTGAAAGCAATTATGAAACATATAATTCAATTCATTAATATTGATAGATTGGCCAAACGGAAAATGAGTCTTGTTTATAAAATGAAAGATAAATAATAACAAATAGCTCAAGATTAAATAAGACTGTAATTTGTTTGACTGCACTTCAAGAAAGAGTATTTTATTTCTAAGAATTAATTTAAAATATCTTTTTATTATTATTTTTGTTGAGAGATTTATTTTACAAAATATATTTCTCCTTTAATATAAAAAACTTTGAATAAACTCATAAACTGAAAAAAAGATACGAATACTATATAAATCCATAGCATCTATATTCCGAATACAAATATAATGAATACAATATGCAGTAGAATTCAAATAATGAAATGTTGTAAAACAAGGGAATGAATAGAAAAATGTTATAAAGAATAAGAAATAGGAATAAGAAAGTGAAACAAAGAATTCTATTATTTCCCAGAATCATAAATTTTAGAAAATACTCCAAAACTTAAATCTGCAATCTTATAAAAATCGAAATGTGCCCCAATTCTTTTTTACAATCCTATTCATAATTTCATATCAATGATGCCCATGTTCAAAAGTGTTGTGCGACCAGTTATATTTTTCATTCAAGATTGTGTATTTTAGTTTATTTTTAATATTTTGAGAAATTGTTACGTTTGGTGGTATGAGTTAAAATCTTATCGAATTGAACAGGTTCCATCGAACAATGATACAGTACTGTTTCTGCTTTTCATTCGCTCATTCAGATCAGTAAACTATTAAAAGATATTTAATATAATATCCATTTCTTTAAACATCTTTATTTTATGTACCAATAAATACAAAAATAAAAACCCTTAAACACAAAAAAGTTAGTAAACATTTACTTGTGAGACAAAAATGATCAAAAATTAGATTTTATATTCAAAAACTTTTTTTTTGTGCCTAAAAACCTATTTTTGCATTTTATATCTTAAACCGAATACATCGTAATTTTTTTGTTGTCAGTTCAAACATGATATTCTACATACAAAATATTATATACAAATCGAATGTAGTAATAATGATAATTATTATACAATACATAAATAATAAAAGATGATTATTACTAATAATTTATTACAAATGTACTCATTTGCAAACACAGCAATCGCAGGTAATTGTTGCAGACATATGAAAATACTGATGCACTCACGACAGGAGTTGGGAAAGTTGTAAGAATATGATGGGAAGTGCTGCGATATTTCTGATTTTTGCGGGGATAACCAACTTCTTGGAGACTAAAAACAGCATGTGCATTAATTATTTTATCTTAAGCAAAATCCGATACAATTCGATTATTATTTGGAATGAGGGAAATTAGTTTCAAAAATCATCCTTAATTTTTTAAAACTACCCTAAATTGATTAACTTATATCTAATCGCAAAGTGGTGTTCTAAGCATTCGATACCTTGATTATTCCTGGACTTATCCTGATATATACTGAAAATATAATTCAAACTCCAACTCGATATTTGATAGACATATATAGATATAATAATAATATGAAAAGAAAATATGATTTTGTACTTCTCTGACAAAAACATATTTTTATCAATATTTGCGAATTTATTTTATATATATATTTCACTCAAAGATTTGATCTTTTGATCTCTATATCAGATTTCATAAGATATTCGTAACGCATAGATAAAAATGATATAGTTTTTGAATTTAGAGTGAAAAATGACGAAATCAATAAAAATCTAAAAATTTTTGCGATTCATAACTAAATATTTAATCTAATAAATGATTTATTAAAAATATTAATAAATAATTCTTTTATAAAACACTAATTACTGAAATGTTTGAATACAAACAAATAGTATAATAGAATCGTTGGGTAATTCAGTCATTCAAAGGTATATACATTTGTTTATTAGCAAAAAATCAATAAAAAAATAAGAAAAGAATAGATTTGTGTGAATGGAATAGAATATAATGAAAGTGTTATTTCTATCCCTAAGTCTGACCAAAATTAATCGATTAGCGAATGGACAGAACTGACTGTTGGTGTGGACTCAATGATTGTGATTACAAGTTGTATATCGAATAGCAGTGAATATATGTGTCAAAAGTTAGTTCGCGATAATAATTCAGTTTAATGACATCACCAGTACTTGCATTAGATGTCTGTCCATTGAAATATTGTACAATTTGTACACCAATTGTATAGTTTAATCCATTTGGTCGACCGGAATAAATATCTTTTATTTCGGCTGACTTTACACAGAGTCTAATGAATTCATTCGAAACACTATTTATTACATTCAATAGCATTGAGTCAAATGTCTAGAAAAAAACTTAATGAGACCATTGTTTTTACACTCCATTTCACTTATGGCCAAAAGTTTTCAGACCTAAACAACTCATCCATACAATAGACAACATATTGTCGTAAATATTGAATTCGGAAAAAAGTTGGCCCAATATTAATGCATTTTTTCATTTAAAACATATCTATAGTGAAGACACAGAGAGAAGAAACATATAGAAAAAATTATTACATTAAATATCATATCCGGACCCTATGAAGATCCTTTGGTATATAACAATAAATCCTAAATATCTCCCATCTCTTAGTATCCAAAATAGAGTGCCTATCACTACATTGATGTCGAATGAGTTATGGCTTAATAATTAATTTTCAAATCATCCAGAAGTTTGTGTTATAAACATTATCTATAATAATGTGTAAAATATTAATGAATTTATTTTATGATTTTTATAGTAATGATTGTCTTTTCTATTATTGTTATGGTTTACAGTAATAGATTCTAAACGCCTAATGATTTGTGTGTTTGCAATGATTCTCACATTTCATTAAATAAAATGATTTACAATTTTTGTTTTGAAGTAAATAATATTAAAACTAGAATTAAAAGCATACTTAATAATCGATTAAACAATTAGAAAAAATTGCTTTAATATTAGAATTTAAATGAAATAAATGAATCTTTGATAAAATTATGTGAATTTTGTATAAATAAATCGCAGAATCTATGAGTGAATATAACTTATATAACTTAATATAAGTTATATTATTTGGTATAAAATATTTCTAATTCTAAAGAATGATAAACAATACAATTACTTATAAAATAACTTAATGCAAAATAAAGAATATCATGATAAATTCTTGAAAATTTTATTAGGTTTAATTACAGTTATTTTAACGACTTTATAGGAATTAGAATAAAATAAATATTAAAATGAGTTTTTAAATGTCAACAAATAAGTAAACTTCAGATATACGAAGAAAATTATGACACAGGATGTTCGGAAAGAGGAAAACAGTTGGAATAGAAGCCAGTAATTCACCTGGGTAACCAAATTATATACTATTGTCTGCTTTTAATTGTTTAATCTACAGTACATTCTGTATTCTCAAACAAAAGGAAATTTTAGTATAAGCTTTCCTGTGGTCACCCCTGGAAAATACTAAATTTAGTTCACATATTCTTAATCATTATTAATATATTATTGGTTCCATCAATGATTTCAAAAGATTAGTGGGTTTTCAAAACAATAACTCAAATTGAGGTCTTTTATAGCGATTATTAAACTTTTTTTGTTGAACACAGGATTAGGTTTATAAACGCTATTCAACTAAAAAATTTAATAAAAACAATGTTTGCATAACTTTATATTTTAGAGAACCAAACGATAAATAATTTTCAATATATTTTATGAAATAATAGTAAAGACTGTTTTTGATGAATAGTATTTATATTTCTAAACAGAAGAGTGAGAATTCACACAATATGTGTGCTTCCAATCCGGACAGACATTAAAGCATTGAACCGAGAATATTGGGCACAGCATTATTGATGACATCAAACAAAACTAAATTTATATTTGAATTGCTTTAATATTAATTTTTAGATTATTGTTTAATTTATTCAAAGTTAATAATATATTGAAAGGAGGATAAAAGTAAATCTTTGAATTAGTTTATATAATCCAAAAAACAAGTTAACTCGAGATAGGCTTGTCTTCCATTGAATGACACACACAGAAGATTATAAGAACTCTCCAACACTACTACAGCTTATCGTGAATTTTAGCAGAATTCAGGTCTTCAACAGAAGACATCTATAGCTTGACTGAAGTTTGTTTTCAGTTCTCATATCTTTACTATTATAATGTTTTTTTCAAGAATAGTATAAAACTATTCAATCTTTTGAGTGGCATTTACTCCGAAAGACTACGATTAATGATATTTTTTGGAGTGTCTTTTGGAAAAACATATCAAAAACATAAATCCTTATGATATAAAGTAGAGCACAGAAGCAAAAAAACTGTTCACTTAATCTGAGAAATCGTCAAATAAATGAAGGGATTATCAAATATATTATCACATTATAATGCTTCTCATTTTTCCAATACAAGCATTTGTATGAAAGCAAATATTTTTGAGATATAATAATTATTTTAACATCTGTTGTGATGATTTTGGATTTGGCTGTTAATCAGAATTTATATTATTATTTATTACTACAGTATGTGTTATGAAATGTTTTTATTGTATTTTTCAATTTTTGTTAACTTAATAAACATCAAAATAATCTACAGTAAATTCTGTTCCGGATTCTCATACACTTTCCTTTAATACTTCAAATGCATTCTCTTATTGATTAAATTCAGGATAGTTTTCGAAAGTGATCTTAAAAGAAATTCTGAATGTTGGAAAAGAAAACAAAAAACAAAACTGAAAATAACACCTCTTGTAATCGATTTCTATTTTATGTCTGAAAAATTTCATTTGTCAAATGATTTGGTTTTGCATAGAATAACGATAGAAAATATCGTATCTTTTTTTATGAACCAAACAATAAATTAGATTATGTTCTGAAAGTCTAAACTGATATAATTTACAAGTTTTCTGGGACAAAATTAGCATTTAATTTTTTTGTCAAGTTTCGTATGAATGGGTTAAGCCTTTAGCTAATTAGATGAATTGAAAAAAAATTCTTTCTTTACTGTATTTGTTGATTAACTCTAATAGTTTTGAAGAGAAACTATTTAAAAGATTATTTGATTCTATTCTATTAGGAAATTACTTACACTATTGTATGCCTGAAAAAGCAATAAAATAAAGTGAATTAAAACTACAAATATCTACAATTCACTTAACTTATGTGTCAGTCTTTGATTCTATTATGTCTTTCTGATTTAATTCATTCCCATTTATTCACATTTTCAGTATTCAGAATAAAAACTCTAAACTTATTTAATTTATTCAGAAAAGGGAACAAATTTGTAAAACTTGAGCTCCAATTCTGAAAAAACATTTCAATCAATTTTAAACAATCCTTCTTTAAATTAAAATGTATTACAACTGAAGACTTGTTTTTATTAGAATACATAGAATATATTAATTTATTAATTAAAAGACAAAATGAAGGCTCAATTTATACTCTTCTCTATTCTTTGATGTTTTTTTTTTATTGAAGAGAAGAAAAAGAATATTTGTTTAATAATATGTAACGATTTTTTCTAGTATTTTGAATATTCAAATGTGTGCCAAAATATTTTTTGAGATAAAAGTTTCAAAATATATTAGATTAGAATTTTTTGCAAATTTATTTTTTCGAGAGCTTCGGGCAAAATAGAAATTCCGATTGAAAAGTCATGTTTTGCATCTAAAAGTAAAGTATTGTCAGAGTTTTGTCTTTTAAGCGAATCAATAAAATACTATTCTCTACCGATTTGTTAAAATCATTTATTTAGGGCTCATTTATGTGCAGAAGATATATAAAAAGAAGTTCATTTCTTAATTGAGTACATACTAAATGAGTTTATTTCAAAATATCAAGAATTGAAGAATCGAACAAATGTTGAGCACATATACTATCTCAATAGGATAGAGCACTTCACAAAGCATTGTATGCTTTTAGAAAAACAAAAAATAAAATTAGAGGAAATTATCGATTCGTTAGTTCACTAGAGAATACAATGCAAAGTAAAGTGATTTGAAAAAAGTCAGACTTAAAAAATAGGCAAAACTCAATTAAACCATAAGATTGATTCTGATTTGTAAACCGAAACGAACAGATATTATTTGACTGGAAAAAAGTTAATACAATTCGTATAAACAAAATAAAACAAATTTTATGTTTCATTTGATTTAATTCTTAACGACTGAATGATATTTTGGTCCTTTCTCTGCACATCTCTCTGTCTCTCTCGTATTGATCACATGTATCTCAAATATATGTTCAACAGAATGTAGTGTTGAGAACATGTTATATTCGAGTGCCAACCCCTCAAAGACATGTCTTTGATTGCGGCTATGGTTAACACTTAAAATGTAGTTATAATGATAATCCATTGTGGCATTCATTTCCTTCTCTTTCACAATAGAAAAGACTGAAATAATACTGTTTTTTAGTTCGCAATCAATAATACTTTTCATATGTATTCTTAAAGTATATAAACCAATAAAATATAAGCCAATGTGAACACGAAAATGCTTTTGGATATAAACAAACAAATCATTTTATGGTTCTTATTATATAATATGCTATTTGTCTACTATTTAACTGAGACTGTCATGCAATTTAATAACCCTTTATTATTGTTGTTAATCAATATGAGATGATTAAAATGTTTTGAAAATTCTCGGATTTCCTTTTAAATAGTTTATACCAGAGATCTAGATATTTTTACCGCCTCTGAAGGTTTTAAAAATATAGGAACATTACTTATTGTATTTGAATTAACACAATTATATAGCATGCTAAAGTCTTAAACAAATAAAAATGCCCGTGGTCTGCAGAGTTTTTATACTATCCATATGTTCTGTAAAAGTACTATTCATTTTTTAGCTTAAACTTAAATAATAAACTTGAAATTTGAATCGTTTTTGAATATTTAGAATTCCAATCTTCACTCTCGAATTAATAGAAAGCTCAATAATTTTATTTAAGTTTTAACGTAAAATAATTGATCATCAATATTGGACTATTTTTAGATAATATAAAACTCTACAGACCATGGGCATTTTTATTTGTCCAAGACTTTATATTAATATAAATAGTTACTCAAAAACAGTATTATCTGCTTCTAATCTAAAAATCAAAGTTGAATTATTTTGGAGTTAAATTAGGGTAGAATTAGTGAACCTTTGGTTCTATTGAGTTCTAGTCCCTTTACTTATAAACAGTACAATAATATGTGGATCAATACGACGTTCTAGTGCTGCTTTTTTGAAGTTTGAATAATTTATTACTCTATAAAAAATAATTGTGTGGTCGATGGACTACACTATCTCTATCACTGGTTTATACAATCCAATTGATGTCTAACTTATTATTGAGTTACACAATCGTTAAAGCAATTCAGTTATATTTTACTTTTATTTACTGAATCTATGGAAAAATCTAATGTCTTCTGTCTTTTTTTGTTTGCACCTATTTATCAGAGATGCGGAAGTGTTCAGAAATAAGATTTTTAGGATTCCAGGAACAGGTCCAGATTCATCAGAGATCCAGGTCTATAAACTACTTCCCAACGAAAAAAGTTAATCCCCAAAACTCGATACCCATTTTTGATTTTTTAAAAATTTAAAATACATTTTGTTGAGATGAAAAATATATCAATGTAAAAATGGTAAAATTCTGTTAAAAAAGAACAAATTCTGCCAAGATTCCTTGATTTCTCGTGAATATAAAATATCTCAATACCACAGGTCTCGTAAAATATAAGACCTCCATCATCTTTGCTATTTATTGAACTAATGAATAAATATTCGATATTTTAGTATTAATTTTCAGAACTTCTCTCTCCTTCTCAAAACTCAGGAAGAAATGAGAGGCGATATTGTTATTGATTGAATGACAACAAAAATAAAGCAAATCTTCTCTTAAATACATATTTATGCAAAAGGTATTAATCCATAAAATTGATTGACTACTGATATTAAGTAAAGATAAATAGAAACTCAATCTTATTTGATATTCTTTACTCTGATAAGTGAGTGATAAAATGAAAGATTTTGGCAGGGATGGGCACAGGAAAACAATTTCAAGGTGGTATTGGTTTTTGACGAAGCCGGGCGGTGACTACACTGACCAAAACTCCCTTTTTATATAGGAGTTTCCACTTTTCGAAGGGTTTCTCCTCTTTTTCGAACCACTCCTTTATTCCTTTTTTCTCCTCTTTTAAATGAAATTTGTAAATATTGTAAATATAATATATATTTTGTTCAAAAACAGGTATACTTTTTCAGCAATAAAGGATATTATTAACATCGAATAGACTTATCACATGAAATGTTATAGAATTTTGTTTCCATATTTCAAGTGGCTATAAAAAAAAGTTAAAACAAACAAACAAGTATCTTTTCTCTTAAAAACATTTGATATTGTATTCATTGATTATTATGGTAAGTGCTTGGTAAGAATAAAACTTGAATAAAAACAAAATTAATGTCATCAACGTGTTTATGGAAGAACATAAAAAAAGAAAGTTTAAATCAGGAATGGGCAAAAAAATTCAGCGGAGGTGAAGTTAGAAGGTGATATTCTAACCTGTGAAATAACAAATTTATTCAAGGCATTAAACATATAAGTATAAAGCAATCTATGCGATCATCTGGTCCATTGTAGGGTATTTTACAATTGTCAAATTCTTTCAAAATATAATTAAAATGATAAAATATGGTAAAATTGTCACTACTTTTTTGTAATATGTTAAAAGAACTTGCGCAAATTATGATGAATTTTGTAAGAATTTAATAGAATTTG
Source organism: Liacarus xylariae (assembly GCA_034693365.1). Taxonomy (NCBI): domain Eukaryota; kingdom Metazoa; phylum Arthropoda; class Arachnida; order Sarcoptiformes; family Liacaridae; genus Liacarus; species Liacarus xylariae. The sequence goes on from JAQFXN010001944.1 coordinate 12,357, forward strand.
ACCTAATTTAAGAAGAACCGGACAAAACTCTTCTAAAAATTTAGACTGAATTTCAAAGAATATTCGAAAAAGTTGCATTCGGTGTCGTTTTCTTAAAATTGATATAAGGAGGTACCTTCTACTGACATTAGGAGTATTGGTCAAAAGCACAGGAGAGACTGTGCATCCCTGGTCTAAATTAATGAAAAATAATGAAATCCCAGTTCTGAATATTCTCTTAAAATACAATTTTATTAATGAATAACGATTTTAAGCAAATTTGTTTTCCTTTTTTGTCCTTTTTTAGAATTCTGAAACTCTTTTTTTCTCCTGTTTTCTTGAACATAAATTTAACCAAAATCCTTTTTTTATCATTTTCAGATTTGGTCACTCTAGCTGTGACATCAAAAATTTGACCAAATTTTAAACAGAGGAGTCCAGAGAGATGCAATTTGCACTGGTCAAGGCCTACAAGGCATCAGCATCCCTAACCTCAAGGCAAGGCCTGATTTAGACTCTAAAATTTAGTGGAAACAGGCTTCTTCTCAAGTTTGAAAAATAGCCTTGGCCATCTGTAATTTGGGGGGTATTCTGTACTTGAAGGAGAGAGAGGGGGAGAGATAATCAATAGAAGCAGATGTGCCGAAGCAGGGGTTAATTTTGATGAAACATTTACAGTACAGTTATGCAGAATTCATAAACGGAATTTTATTTTACTGTTTTCTTGATTAATTTTTATCATATTTGAACCAAAAAATGAATATATTTCTGATTGAAATAGATTTTTTTCATTTTTATATTAGATAAATATATAATAAGTTAGTTACGGAATAGATTAGCACAAAGAGAAAAATTGAGCTCAAAGAGTAAGTAATGAGAATTAAGGCATTACTTTATTGTTAGTTAGAAAAAGAGTTTTCCAAAGAAATTAGTTCTTGAATTGTATAAAAGATTACAGTTTCATTCGTTGCACAATAATGACTATCATTAATAACATAGAAAAAGTTATTTAAGATAATCGTTTGAACGAATTATTTGAGTTAATACCGGTGTATATTTTTAAAAGTATATTATTATCATTTAATTTTAAATTATTTATTAAATATTTCATAAATGATAAATAAAATTAAGTCAATATAGTTTTATTTTGATAAATTAATTCTTATAATCAATAACCGTGATTCTCAAGCTAATCCTAGAGAATATAACTAAAACATGAGTTATGGATGAGATTATTCTTTTTGTCTAGTTCAAACATTTCAAGATGTTTAGTATTACCAAGCAACTGTGAACATGATTAATCAAAAACTAAGTTGATTGAATTTATATATAGATATTGAACCTATACCGAAATATAGGACAGGGACAAAACATAAAATATTTTAACCCTTTAATGTCTTATATGAAATGTAAATTTTATGTTTGTTTATAAATAATTTTTA
>JAQFXN010001945.1:0-13777 GCA_034693365.1 Liacarus xylariae
GTTCCCACCCCCATGATATATACATGGTTGGAAAGCTTAAATCAAGACGAGTCCACCAAGCCCCCACTCGCCCACCTGTGACCCCCCTGTAGAAACTTTTATAGGCAAGGTAACTTTGAATTTTGAACCCCCACCCTTCCTAAACGGTTGATTTCCGACAAAAGTATATTTACACATGACTTATATTGACCTAAGGTATATTTCCCGCGAACCCCGCCCCGAAGTCTTGGCGGCTTAGTATCGAAGTTCTTCCAAAACTATTTAAACAATTAATTTTTAGACACTTTTGAATATGAATTTATGGTTTATATGTATATAAAACCAGAACATTGTTCTCCTCCTAACGCTTCATATCATATATTCAATGCTTGAACTCAAAAATGCCTCTCTTTATGACAAGTGCTTAGTTGTTATGACAATTGAGTTGTGTATATGTTTTGGTGCAAAGAATTGTTTGAAACGATTTGTTTCCTCAAACTTATCCCTAATTTATATCAATTCTTCAATCAAACCATTGCTGAAATGTCTGAATCAGATTCGAGCAGTTCTTCCGAGTCTTCGACCGGTTTTGTGCGCTATAGTGAACGGCCGGAATGGAAAGACATAACTCCTTTAGCACAAGACGACGGACCCAATCCTGTTGTGGCCATTGCTTACAGCGAAGAGTTTAGAGAGACTTTTGATTACTTTCGGGCGATTTTAGATAAGAATGAGCTCTCAATGAGAGCACTGGAGTTGACCGCAGACTGTGTTTCACTCAATCCCTCAAACTATACCATTTGGTACTTCAGAAGACTTATTATCACTGAATTAAAAGTGGATTTATTTAAAGAACTAAAATATATCGAATCAGTGATTATAGAGAACGCAAAGAACTATCAGGTTTGGCACCACAGGAGGTGTATAGTCGAGTACATCAAGCAATACATTCTGGAGACCAGTCGTCCCAAAGACACAGACAGTTGTATGGCTTAAAAGACTTCATTTTGTTATTGTTTTTGATTTTAAAATTAATTTCTCTTTTAAAAGCCGTCGAAACAGAGAATCAATTGGAAAAAGTGGCCAAAGAAGAGAAGATTTTTGTGGCGTTTATGATTAGACAGGACTCTAAGAACTATCACGGGTGGCAACACAGGCAGTGGCTCATCAAAGAGTTCCGACAATTCGATGGAGAACTCGATTACACACAAGAACTCATTGACGACGACATTCGGAACAACAGTGCGTGGAATCACAGGTATTATGTCATCTCAAACACTACCGGTTTTGTGGATACAGTCATTGAATTGGAAGTCAAGTTCACGTGCCATAAGATTCAATTGGCGCCCAATAATGAGAGCGCTTGGAATTACTTGAGAGGTATTCTCTCCACTGTTGGCCTCAATTCCGATACATGTGTTCAGACAATGTGTGAAGATTTGTATAAAAATAGAGAAATACATCGATCGCCACATTTGTTCTCATTTATGATCGACTCTATTGAGGAAACGTTAGGCAAACAAACAAATGGCGACAAAAATCTGTTAACCAAAGCGATAAATCTGTGCGAAGAGTTGGCCAATAGAATAGACACAATTCGTAAGGAATACTGGAATTTCATCGCTCGAGAACTTCAACACAATTACGGAAATGATAATTGAATTCTTAATTAATTTTATCGATTTTTATTATTTTTACTTAAATATAATCAATGTTGAGCTCAAGTATGTAATGTATGCTTTAAATGCAATTTTATTCAAATCAATCGTGAATTTAAACATTTATTTATAAAATAATGTTTTGATTAATAAATAATTGATTGAATCGTTTGTAGTTTAACCTATTGTTTGCCAAATAAGAAATTGTTTTATTACTATAAACGCTCAACAATTTATAAATTTATATTTAGATTATATATCAATAAATTTGTTTTATATTTTGTGCTTTTTTTATTTGAAAATAAGTTAATTAAACTTTTCTATCGATCAGTTGATTAAATACAACGATTAAAGACTTTTGTCATAAGATTTTGTGATAAGAATTCATAGAATCAATAGATAAACAGCATTTCAATTAATGTTTACTTTTATTCCTAATCTTTGACATTTTCACAAATCAAATCTCAAAATTCAAGTCTAAAAACATTTTATTCACTCATTTTTAGCTAAATTTTAAATTTATTTCGAACTTAACGTAATTTTTTTTGATTTTTATAAAACAAATGATTAATTCAAACATTTTCTGTACAGAAGTTCTCGCTTTGGAATTGTCGGACGAATTGACTAAATATGTGTTTTTAAATATATTTTTAATAATTAATCTAAAAATGTCTGAAATATCTTCGAGTGATTCCACAGATCTATTGACGACTTATGAATCAATCAATTGGATTCGCAAATATATGCTATTATTTTGTGGTCTTTTCAATACTAAACCGAAGGAACCAATCGATGAATTGTTATTAATTATAAAAACGAATTCGAGATTATTGTCGAAATCAGAATTGGATTTAGTTCTCAGACATCTATCCGAAGATTATTACGAATCCAATGCTAATAAAACAATATATTCAATGAAAAGTAGTGGAAAACCATTTTTCATCGATGAAAGTGTTTTCGATTACAATATATATTTACACCAAACGAATGTCGAAAATGCCATCTATTTTAGCGACAAATACAAAGACCTGATGTATGTCTTGCGAACTCTCTTTAGTGAACAAAACTCGGGTCAACTAAATCACAAACAATTAGAATATAATCTAAAAGTATTGCCAAAAAGTTTTTATGAGACGAACGCAAATAAAACTATTTATTCGTTTAAAGTGAACGGAAAACCATTTTTCATTGACACAAATCACTACATAAATGAAGAATATTCTTATGAAATGCACATTAATATGGAATCCGAGTCTCCGAACAACGAAAGTGAAGCAATTGATTGTAATTCAGAGACTTTGGGCAAAAGATATGCGGAAAAGACGCGAATGATATTTATGCGAATCAAATCACATGAAAACGACTCCAAAACGCGATTAATTGAAACTTTGAAAATAAATGGATTCAAAAGAGAGGGAAAGAAATGGATTTCCAAAGACTTAATGAATCCGGAAATCTATTTAAATAAACGAAAATTAATTCCACAAAACGGCAAATACGATGACCCGAAACGAGTGGCGCCCAATGCAGACAAATGGAGCAGACGTTTGGCCCGAAGACGAGTGTATCGCAAGTCAGAGCTAATGATTCGAACCATTAGTTCCAAAGAAGCGAAACATATTCTCAACAAATGTAAAGAATCTCTGTTTGAATGGAATGAAAGAAACGAAAGGAGAAAAAGATTGGCACTAATGGCCAAAATTAAACCCGTAGTCAAATGCGATCTTTTGAAGGATAAACTTTATGCTATTTGTGAGTCAAACGAATTAAATACTGAATTCAATGGTTTTTAACATTTATTAACAAAACTTTCAATTTTTATATACAATTAAATTACTTTTTCTCAAAATTAATGTTCAAAACAATCAAATGATTTAATCAAACTTAAGATCTTTAATGTTATTTATATTTTATCTTTAAATGAAATCAAATAAAATGTTTTAATTATAAATAATTAAAAAATAGGGGAAAAAACTTTAAATAATTTTATTAAACAATGAATTAATTTATGAAACAAGTGGTGAGAAAAATGAGTGAAATTAAGTGCCAATAATTGGCTAAACACTAGAGTTAAGTGAATCCGTGCTATCCTTGCGTTCATCACTTAATTCGCTTTCATTGTCGTTGTCGTTGTCCTCCTCTTCATCTTCGTCTTCCTCTAAGTCCTCCTCCTCTTCCTCTTCATTGTTGTAATTGTTTTGCAATTCAATGCAATTTTGATAAATGTTTTCGTAATTATTGTTTTGTTGGCTTTGATTGTAATCATAATTAAGTAATTGCTTATAGTTTTGAATCGATTGCTGCAATTGATTGAGTTGTGAGAGCAAAGACATGTCTAACTGACGCAAACCAATCATTTCCTTCCGAAGTATTGACAGCTTTTCGTCCAAACGATTGTTTCCCATATTATTAACCAATGGTTCTGTGGCTTCACATCCATTACTAGTACTCACCCTCTCCTCCATTGGTTCCGAACTACTTATTGTCAATGATTTGGGTAAAGGAGGCAAATGTGCACTCATTTTGACACTAATTGTAGTCAAATATTGATTAATTCAAAACAATCTCTTTTAGTGTAACTCTAAATATGTTAAGAGTATTGTCACAAATATTGTACCCAAATATCCACAAATCCCTAATCCCTTTAGTTATATATTCTCACAGTTTTGTGCAATCATTTAAAGCACTGTAGCGTTAACTCAAGCGTAACATTATTTTTGGTCATTATATACATATTATATAATTATTTTAAAAGTCTATCAAAATGTAAACAAACACTACAGACATCTGTGAGATAACCAAACCTAACAGTTGTGTTATATAAGTGTTGACAATAGAGAGCAGTGTTTGGATTTACAGAATAGGAGTTCGTCTGAAGTGTTGTTACGTGGGTGGAGGGGTAGGGGTGGATCTAATTGGAGTAGTAGTAGAGTCTGTAACAATAAAGATATGAATCAAAAGGATTTTATATATAAAACAAGTTTTAAATATTGTCCGAAGTTTTTGATGAATTGGTTTGAGTTTTGTTATAATAAACGCAATAATAGTAAACATTGAAATTCAATGATTTTAATACTTTAGTTAAGGCTTAAGAGCATAAGCCTTAGCCATAGCTATAATAAGTAATAGTTATTGATATTATGTGTATATGATTTGATGGCATTTGTGCTCAACATTTATAGATTACATAACACATAACCATTACATCACATGTCCTTTGATTGTGAATGCATTGAATGTATTGCAACACTCGCTCTATCAGTGAGTCGTATATCACTTCATATAAAATAGTCATTCAATGAAATATTAGTGCAATTCATAACACAAAACTGTTTTAGTTATATATTAACTAATATTTGATAAACAAATATAAAAACTCAATAAAACTTTTTTAGTGATAACACAACACATAAATGGCTTCTGAATCGCATTCAAATCTACCAAAAAAGCAAATTTCGGCACAAATGAACGGCTCATCTGTGGGGCCAACACATGAAACAGTGGTACCCAATCCTGCCATTCCATCGGTGACTGCATTTGTGCTCCGACTGCCCGACCATCAGAAGGAATTGCACCGATTTGTTTGGGAACTGTTCGACGAACAACTGCACACCGATGTGACCATTTGTTTAGATGACGGCCAGTATATCAAAGCACACAAACTAATCCTCTCCGCCTTTTCCTCTTATTTCCGACAAGTGTTGACCCGAATGTCAAATCCATATCAATATCCGGTAATTGTGGTCAAAGACATGCATTACGATGACCTCCGCTCACTAATTGAGTTCATATACAGGGGTTGTATTACTGTTCCTAACCATAGGTTACCACAACTTCTTAAGTGTGCCAAACATTTGAAGGTATGACTCATTTAAATGAATCAATGAATGCATTAATGAAACGCTAATTAATTAAAAGAAACTATTGATAACTCTTTATCTATAAAACCGATTCTTAAAACTTATCAAAAGTTTTATCAATTTTTTTAGCTTTACTTTACTATTGAATGCAATACACGTTTAATGTTTTGTTAATTAATTACTTTTTATCCATTTATTTAATTAATTGCATTCATTTTAATTACTCAAAACTTTTCATTTTATTTCTTATTTTGTTTTTTAATATTTGAATGTTTTTTCTAAAAAAGCAAAGCAATTGAAACCATATTTTGAACGTTTATTTAGTGAGACATACGAACCATATTTCGAATAGTTTAGTCGATATATGAAACAGTTATTTAGTTATTCCTAAACCCAAACATATATTAAATTAAGTAATTACAGGAAGTTTTCTGTAACCGATCTCATAGTTAATCAACGGTTGGATTCTTCCGTTTATTTATATTAATATTAGATTATATTATAATTACTAATGATTTGAAGTAATATTTTAAATATAAAAAACACATATATTTTGTCTGATAATAGATTAGAGGTCTCTATGAAGTAAATGAGGAAAATTGTGATGAAAGTCATTACAACAACTGTTGCAGAAATGTTTCAAATGTTTCACAAACTGTCGAAACAACTAATGAAACGATAGAAACGACGAAAAGAAATGATATTCAATGTTCAGACAGAAAATTAGACCAAAAGGAAACTATTATTTTAGATAAGAATACAAATAATTATAATAGCGTTGAAAACATTGATAAGAATCGAGAATTTGTCAACAATTGGTTGAATAAGAAGTCAATTCCAATACCAAATCCGCCCAAATTTGCGAGTCCTGTCTTGACTCCAATGCAGCAAAAGATTGCACTCGACTTAACAAAACGCATGTCTTCTATGTCTTCACACAATTCAGAACAATATCTGCCAATGAATACAATACAGTCACCCAATGTCTATCCGGGCTTTACATCACATCCCAGTCTTTTCCGCTCCACTTCTGTAGACGAATGTCAACTGAATATGAATAAGATTGCCATAAATGGCATGAGTGATGTGCGGCAGAGGAGAGCCCCGTCCTCTTTGGACGGACACTTAGACGACAACAACAATGATTTAGAGCCGAATGACTATCGGAGGGAAAAAAAGCGAAACCTAAATATATTTCATGCGGCGAAGTATAGGAACAGAAAGAAACAACAGTTGGAGACGCTGTTCACCGAAGAGAACGAACTCCAGAGGAAGAACTGTTTGGCCAAACAACAGATCGGAAAACTCGAGTCAACAATACTTAGTCTCATTTGGCAACAGACGAAGAAGTCATACAATGGACAGACAGTGTTCAGGTGTCCCGTCTGTGGCTGCGCTCAGACCGAAGTGCCCAAACTTAGGAGTCATATAAATATGTTGCACAACGACACGGAAGCACTCATGAAGTTCCTAATGCTTCAGAGGTCCCCAACATTTGCAGTCACTTCCAATCATTCGAAGAACAGTACAAACGCCGTCCCCAACAGTACTGTTTCGGTGCCATTTCCACCCAATCAGTAGTTCATTATAAATATCATTAAATTTCAGATTTATTCAAATGAAGTACAACTCTATTATTAAATATATAAATGATTTTATCGGAACTTTATGTCAAATTTTATCAATTTTTTCCTTTTATTTAGAACTGTATTTAAATATAACAGTATTTGTATAGAAAATAAGTATATTATTTGCTCAATAATAGACACAAAGTTTTAAAACATTTTGTTTTTCATCACATAATTCGTTGAATTCTTAAGAACCGATAATTGAGAGACAAATGCATTGAATTGTCGGTCTATTTATAAAAATTAAAGTTTCATTTCTAACAATTGTTTAAAAAGTCTAATATTAAGAGAATATTCTCTAAACGTTTTGATAAAAACTTTGATTTAAAACAATACTAAAAGTTTTGAATGAAATTGAGATAAAAAGCAAACATTATTTCTACCGGTTTTTAAAACACTATTGAAGTGTTTGGCAATCAATCAATGTTTGCGTCATTGGAGTCGTCGTTATTAAACATTAAAACAAATAGATTTTCAAAATAGAAACTGAATATAATTGAGGGACAGATTATATAAATGATTAACAAAATTATAGCAAAAATCAAAGCATTTCTTTGACGCTTCAGATCTGCGATCATCTGCTGCTGTCTTAACATATCTTTCCTAATATCGTTCCAACAGTTGTGTGTCTTAAGCTCTTCTCTGGTCATCCATTTGTCGCATCCCTTCTGACAAACCAATCGCTTCTTCGGGTTATAATAGCAGTCATTCACGTGTTTCTGGAGTCCGTCCAAAGAGACGATTGTCTGACAGCCGTCGGTCGCGTAATCGCACCGAATGTCTAACTTTCCCAATAGATTGCGTATAACTCTTGGAGCGGCCCTCAGATTGCGAGCAGTGATGTAGAGTCGGTCTATAGGACAGGTCCTGTTGACGGCCAGCCATTCCATAATGCATTGCCTGCAGAACAGGTGCTCACAATCGGTGGTTATGGCGTCCATCAGTACTTCACTGCATATCGAGCACAACAGCTCTTCCGATATCTCTGTTATGAACCTCGAGTTGTCATAACCCATGAGTGCTAAATGTCATTCAATACTATGCTTTCAAATCCAATTAAAAAGTTTTCAAATATTATTTGTTTTAAATCTAATGTTTTTTAAACATTTGTTTGTTTTGATAATCAAAGCATTGAATGGACTGCAGATGGCGTTCAATCAAATCATTTAAAACTTGAGAAATACTTTTTCAAACTTTTATTCATAGCTTAGGTTTAGATCATTTGAGTGCAGATCATCTGAAGTTTGAACACTAAAAGAATCAGACCTAAGGTGTCCATCAAATAATGACAGATGAAGAAGAATGGAATGGAGTGGTTGAACATCCATTGATGACTTTTTCCCTAAAGATTCACCGTATCTGAGATGTCATTGAATGTGAGATCAGTTATGATTAAACTATTCATATCTTTCTCTAATTTTTAAAAATAAATTTATGAAGACTTTCTAATAGTCCAGTGGTTGGGACAGTGGACATGAAATCCATAGAGGATGGGTTCAGTTGGCAGATGAATTGGTCAACCAATTGGATTATCTGAGGTCCGGTCCAGAATGTGATGATGTGATGGTGGATAGGAGTGAAATGTTTTCATGCCTTCAACTCTGACCCAAAGAAACACGAAATAAAATAATTTTCATTAGATTTCTGTCTTATTTATTGAACCCATTTCTGTTAAACATTCACGAAAGCAACCAAAACAGAGTGTGCAGAACCAACAATTAAAGTTAATACACTAATTAACTGCCTTTTCTTATTTTAAATCAGTTCTTGAACTTAGAAAAAGATTTAAAAAACATTTGTATTAATTTATTATTATTGCAATTATATGACAATTACTTTTCGATAACATAAAAATAAACAAAATGTTCGTGCTAAGAATTAAGAATAACAACTTAAATATTCAAAAATTTTATATTAATTTTTATAAACCTTTAGGTTTTGAATAAATTTTATTGTAATCTGAGATAAGATTTTTAGAGCAAATCATTAGTATATCGTATGAATGGCTGAGGAGAACCAAGAATATGGTGTTCTTATGGAAGAAGACAAGCAATTTTTGAAAGATAAGGGCTTTAAAATCATTTGTAATATCGGCAGTTCTTTTGATCACTTGGTGTTTAAGGCCAGTACTCAAAGTGGAGAAATAGTTGCCGTCAAGTATTTGGAGATCACAACTAAGAGGAAACAGAAATATTTAGACCGAGAGATAGAGATCACAGACTTTCTTAGACTAAATCCACACAAAAACATAATCAAAGTGTTGGCAAACATTAAAAGTATTTCTTCAAATAAAATCTTTACAGTAATGGAATTCGGAGACTCTGGCGATTTGGTCACATTCTTCCAGAGAAGGAAATGGACCCCAATTGATGAACCACTGGCCAAGAACTGGTTCGGTCAGCTGTTGGACGGCGTCAAGTGGTTGCACAATAAGGGTATTGCGCACAGGGATATCAAAGCCGATAATATTGTAATGTTCAGAGAAGGGGATAGTTTTCTATTGAAGTTGACTGATCTGGAAATGGCTATATTTGGGATCCAAAAAATGGGTCGTTTCTCACAAACAGTCAAATGTAAGACTATCTGTGGTTCAATTGATTACTCGGCGCCAGAAATATTCGTAATGGACTACAACCCCTTTCTTGCCGATATCTATAGCTTAGGAGTGGTTTTGCATATCTTTATCGTGGGTACCTCTCCTTTCAATATATTTGGCTCTGATTTACTCGAACTAAACGATAGAATTGAAAAGTCGTTGGAATTGAAAAATAATCCGAATTTCAATTTTCCCGAAACATCGAATCATTCTGTAAGAGATCTAATTAACAGAATGTTAGCGCCTATGCCTGAGAATAGGATTTGTTTGACCGATATATTGAAATCAAATTGGGTTTTAAACTGAAATGAAATGATATTCGATTGATTGTCGAAAATACTTTTACCAAAAATTGATTCTAAAAAAATAAAATACTCTCTTATCTAAAATATATTTAAAAATTCTCGAATTTCATAATTTTATTAAAAATATCATTTTTGTCACATTTCTTGTCAATGATTTTAATGTTATTTTAGATTTAGAACAAGAGATGAATACGAAATATTGATAATTAAGTTTAACCAGAAAATCATATTCAAACAAAAATATTCAAAGTATATAAATGTAGGCTAATGTGACCAATGGTGGTATAGCCAAAATACCCCTGTCTCTGAAAAATTACCAAAATAGTGCCCTTGTGATGTAGAAAAATGGATTTGCCCTACCAATTTTGAGGAAACGGCGCCAAAGACGCCTTTTTGGAAAATATTCTGTGATATTCTGTTTAAATTCTTAGAAAAATAACAAAATTTTGTCAAATTCTTATAAGATTAGTCGAAATTTTATTAAATTACGTTATTTTAAATTAAATTCTGTAAAGAATTTAACAATTTCGAAATACCCTCTTCTGGACCCTCCTGTCCAAAATTTGTGACGTGACAGCCAGGAATACCCCCAGATTGGCCAAAAAACCAATATTCCCTGAAATTTTTCCTTTGCCCATCCCTGTAGCCAAGGCGCTATTTTGATTTGCTGATAGGTGAGTAGGTGTGCGGGTAAAACCTGAATATATAATCTACTATTTAATCGAAATCGGAGATAATAAAAATGATATACACTTAAGAGAAATCCTAATCGAGAATTTTGTCTGTAAGTCAGCTTATCTTACATTACTTACTCCATACGAAATACATTATGCAGTTCTCGCCTCTCGATTAGGATTTCTCTTAAGTGTATGTTAAGCCGCAGCACCAAAGTAGACACTTATAAGCAGAGAATCAAAAGTCATCTATAAAAACTATTTTATCGGTATATAGTGAGACACAATAGATGTCTCAACAATCAGTTTTTCATTTTATTGTCAATTTTTAGCAGTTTTTTAAAGCAATGATTGCATTCATTGATACGATTCTGTATTCAACACTTTTTAGTCTAATAAAAACATTGATTTAATTCAATCGTTTTCTTATTTGTATTTGAGACCACTCTTTGGCCTCAATTGGCGCAATCGAGGTTAGGATAGGTCACTACAGCCTATCCTCGAACCACAACCGCAATCTGTCCGACTCGTAGTTAACAGATCCGACCAAAAGTGAGAACACGTGTCGCTCTGCGCTCTAAAAGCATTGAATATTAGGCGCCATATCTGATGACTCGATATATGCAATGCCTGGCTATTCGTTGCGCTCAAGACATGTACCACTCCGGCCCTCAGACCGCTTGAGGAAACCCCGGCGTGTGGTCAACACTCAGGGAAACCGACTCCCGACCCGACAACCGAATAGCAGAAAATCAGATATCGACGAGACTACATGTCGACACTCAGCGTCACTGTTCCACAAGTGAGGACTGGACCTCCCCCTCCACCACACGTAAACGCTATGCAAAGATATGATTTCGGTACGCAACCGCCGGTGGCTACCCCTGCGGAGCCTACACATTGTCATAAGTGGTTCGCACTGGGGATCGTTTCGCAAATACAGACCATCACATGGGATCAATTAAAGGGCGCAATTACCGAACGCTTTGGTCAAGTCATGACCAACAAGATGGTCGACGCGTTTCAACGCATTCTCCATAGGAACAAACAGTCAGTGAGTACTACAATGAGATGCGACGCTGGATGGCAACTGCCCGTACCTCTGAGGAAACACAGATTGTTTTCCTGACCCGCGGAATGCCTACTGACTATCGGCTACACCTGTCAGCGCTCCTTCCAAAGACATGTACTGAAAAGGGCGAAACTCAGACCTGATTCCCGATGTGCAATCAGTGTGCGACAGCTTTCCGGACATACGAAGACACGTGGACTGGTTTTCGGCGAACTAAAGATCGGAAATCGACGTACTTTCCAAGTAATCTACGGGTTTGCACACGATATGCTATTAGGACAAGACATTGAGAACGATTTTCGGTTAAAAGTCGACTTTTCCCGTACCGGACCGCGCACAGGTATTCCCCATGCATTTATTCGTCTTATAGTCCGTAGGCACCGATTCCGCACCAACGGGACCAACGGGACGACCGGAAATCCCGGGACAGGTAATTTCCAGGAACGACTCAAAATAGAAATCGAAAACCCTATGATTTTATGAACCGGGTTCGGGACCCTACTCTAGAGGCCTCAGCGACCATAAATCACTGACTATTAGTACACAGGAGTGCAAAACAGCCGAATTTCTGAAAGTTTCGACGTTTTCACGTCTGACGACAAGGGCATTGGCTGAATCCGATACACAGAATACAAGATTTGGTTAAAACCCGACGCACACCCTGTTTACCGCAGACCAGAACCAGTACAGACATACCGTCCAAAGCTATCCGTCTATTCTCAACAAATTGAAAGGTCGGCCGATATAATTGGAAAGCCATTGTGGAAACAAATGAAATTGGATATAAATACCTGGCACATGATTACACCACTTCCGGACTCTTTTGGAAAATCTGAGATAAGGCCCTGTATTCCGTAGCGTTATTGGAAACAAAAGACACGTACGGACTGCCAAAGATTGTTCAACTGAAGAAAGGCATCCAATATATGATTACGATCAACTTAGCGGACGGATTGGTAAATGGAAGCACTGGTGTCTTGAGATATATCGACTTGATTCGTATAAACAACGTGTCCACACCTTAAACATTGTGGTTCGAGTTTGAATCTATTCGTGTGGGAATGACAGCTAGATCGAAAACAAAGCCCCGACTATTTGGCGAAAAATACATGACTCCAATTGGAAGATCGACACGGGATATTAGAACCATATGTGGAAATAACTTTGTTCTGGTTAGTCGACAGCAGTTTCCAGTTGTGCCCGCAGAGGCTATCACTATACATAAAGCTCAGGGACAAACTTATGAGGAAGTAGTTCACCAAAGATTCTAGTTATCGGCGATTTTAATATGAATATCAACGAAACGAATGGAAAAACACTTTTGACAAGCTTTTCTAATTTTGGGTTGAAATTTGTGCTTCCGTTTGGAAGTGTATCTAATGATTTTGGAAACCAAATTGATCTGGCGTTTTCTACAATTCAAGTCAAGTACGCTGACTATTATGAATCCCTTCTATCGGATCACAAACTCATTGAATTGATTATTTAGATCACAAATTGAATAAAATATTGTTCTGGGATAATAGAGTTGCATAATTATTTGACACAATAGTGATTATAAATTTGCTATACTTATATTACCCGAATAGGGTCGTCTCTATATTAACATGCTCGTATGCATGTGTTCTATACTCTATCTCTACTCGAACATGTCTGAATGTATGTATGCTATACTTATATTACACGGATATTATCACCTCTACCTCATCTCTACCAGAATTTTATTATATAATAAATTTCTTATTTTGACCCCCCTTTTAACCTTTCCATAAGAATAACAATATAATATTTAAACGCGCTATTAATTATATTTAAAGTAGAAATAGATTCAAAATCAAATCATTTCAAACATAACATCAAATCATATATTAGTAAAACATTTCATTCAATGGATCCGATCCTCGAATTGTTAGACTAATTGTACAATGTTGTCGAGCACGAGTTCTGCACACATACTGGACGTCAGTGCCACTCAGGATATGCCCTATTGATGGCACCGTATATA